>MU225392.1:1840034-1858092 GCA_018584345.1 Thuja plicata
ACACATATATATATACATACATATATATGTGTGTGTGTGTGTGTGTATGTGTATATATATATGTATATATATACATATATAGACATGTATATAAGTATATATATACATATATACACATATATATAATTATATGTATATAAGTACATGAATATATATTGTACAAACAATAAATAATGTAAAATGAGAAGTATATACATGTTAATATATATATACAAAACATACATGCATATACATATATATATAAATATACATGTATATATACATATATATACAAATATACTTGTATATACACATATATATACAAATATATACATGTATATATACATACATATATATATACATGTATATACGCATATATAAAAATATACATATTAAAATACATTACATAATAGAAAATAAGAGGGAATACACAGTAAAATACCTCTTATATCGACGTCTGAAAGTCGGATGCCCCACCAAAACTTAGATTGAAACCCTCACTTAACTTGCGAAAGTGAGGGTTTTGGTGGGGTAGAAACCCCACCAAAATCCCTACTAACTAGGTTTTGATCAAAACCTAGCAACGTGTGTCATGTTGCTAGGTTTCGATCAAAACCTAGTTTCTATCGAAACTAGTAAAAAAAGTGGTTTCGATCGGAACTAAGACTGTTTTGACCGAAACAATCTGGTACTTTCTATCGAAAGTACCTGACTAAATCCGCTCACCTTGCAGATTTCGTGAAGAATTGTGTCCTCCGAAAAAGTGTAACCTACTATTGTGGGTTCACCCAATACTAAAACTCTTAATTTATAGTTGTTTAAGATCTATAACAACTCTTATTTTTTTTCTTTAATAATTCCATTATGGTGGAAGGTGTAGTGAACTGATTATTGATGTTGCTACAAAATCTTGGAATTCCTAAATAGTTCATGCTAATGTCTATTCAAATAATTAGCATGATCAATAATAGATTATCCTAATGAGGATTCTAAAAGAAATGTATACAGGTGGGAGCCATGATCTAGATTTTGTAAATAAAACCAAAATATTTAGATCTTATAACCCTCTAATAACCACGTCATGTGGATAAAACTCTATTGACTCCCCATCGCTCAAATGTAAAATTTAATAAATACCTTGATAAGATTAGCAAAAATCCTAAGAATAAAAAGAACATCATTAATGCAACCACTTGTAGAATACTTAGTGTTTTCAATATACAAACTAAAAGCTATGAAGAGTCAAAAAGTGATTTTTTTTTTAAATGCTAGTATCAAAATTTGAAGGAGAATATTAGGAAATATGTTGTGAAGCACTTAAGTCAATTACCCAGCTCGATATTGTTGCATGCAAATTCCTAGAAGAAATCCATTTCTATTTATCAATAGAAGAAGGTTTGGAGATATAAATTTTATGTTGTTAGATGGCTTCCTTGAATCCACTTAACCTATTACAATACCTAGATTCAACATATCCAATTTTCCACAAAAAAATCAAGTGATACTAGTCAACTTATTCATCTTAGGTGGGTTCTCACGAGACATCAAATGAGAGTTAGTAAATTTTAAATTATAGTTCTTATTAGGTTTAGAGGCATGCTCACGGTTAGGAGTGTATTTTTTCTTAGGATTTCCCTTATTTATGTCATTTCCTTTGGATGATTGAACCATATTTTTTTCTCTTTGAAACTAGGAAGAACATCTTTAAAACAAGTTTAACATGTTTCCTATGTAATATTTACAAAAAAACCTCAAAGGTGAGAATTTTAAATTAATATGTTGTGGCATATATTGTGGATTCAAAGATAGAAGAGAAAACATAAAAATGACCCTTCAACTTAGTCAAAAAATGTGCACTCTTCATATATTATACTTTTACAACAACACATTAATTGTAACAATAATTACCCAATTTTTTGCATTAGAACATTTAATAGAGTGATACTCAACAAACACAACTATAAACAATTTTACCTCTAACGAAATTAATCCAAATTTATTCATCCTACCAAAAATATTATCAAACATATCTCATACCTTCTTTGGTCTTGTACACTCCATAGTACAATAGTACATAGACTATCTCAGAAATCCATTCTAGTGGAAACCATGGCTCTATAAAATTTGTTCTTGTATACAATTTATTCAAATTTCCTTATGAAATATAATGGTTTTCAACTAGCATTTTCTGCATGCATTAATATTATCGTGGTTGTTACATCTTTTCTTTAATAAAAAATCATGAAAAAAAAAAACATGATTATATCATATGAGATTTAGTTCATGATGTATCATCTGAAAAATAAACCACTCATGGTTCTTTTTCAATACTACTCTCTAGACCACGTAGGGTCTTAGTCAATAAAAGAATAAAAAATAATGGCAATCAACTCTTTTCTATTTGTTGTATCATCCTTAAATCTTCTCTAAACCATCCTATATATAAATGGTAATCCAAAAAATAAATATTTCTATGCATCTTTGATAAAATAACTTTTATATACTCGATATTGTCATTATCTTTACTTAATAGTCTACTAGATCATCTGTCAATTCATCGAGGGCCTATGTCTAAAAGATCTTCATTGGATCTCATTAACTTCAACTATGAGATCTTCCCTATCGTTCAAATGGAATCTTGGATTTAAAAATCTAGATCAACACTTTTCTATTTGTTATGTCATCCATACATCTTTTCTAAAACATCTTATATATATTTGATAAAAAAATAAAAAATAAATCCTATACATGTTTGATAAAATACCTTTTATATACTTGATATTGTCATAATATTTACTTAACAAACTACTATCATTTATCATATTTCCAACCAAGAGAATGTTACAAGTTCGTTCTTTCACTAAAACAGTCATTGTCAAAGATCTTCATTAGATCTCACAACTTCAACTGTCAGATCTTCCCTGTCATTCAAATGGAATATTGTGCTGGTCTATAAATCTAGGTTAAAAATTTTCTATTTGTTGTGTCATCTTGATACATCTTTTCTAAAACATGCTATATATATTTGATAATCCAAAAACTAAATATGCCTATACGTTTTTTATAAAATAGATTTTATATACTTGATATTGTCATAATCTTTGCTTAACAGTCTACTATCACTTATTAAATTCCCAACCAAGATAGTGTTAGAAGTTCCTTCTCTCACTGAATCAATCATTGTTGATTCAAGGATGCCTATTTTTTAAAGATCTTCATTAGATCTCAAAACTTCAATTGTGAAATCTTCCCTAACATTCAAATAGAATATTGGACTACATTAAATATTTAGATTTCTAAATTCCAAAGTTTCAGGTAGATATTTTTTATTCTATTGCTTTTGGAATTCAATATAACCCTTTATAATTCCTTGTTTTAGAAATTTCGAAACCTTTTTTTTTTTTTTCAAAAATCTCTATTGTGATTATGATCTACACATAAATTTTGTAAAATATGAGTCTTTTCTTAGACTCGGTAAGTACTCTCCTTGTATAGGTCAGAATATATCCTCATTTCTAGCTTTCCAGGTTGTCTATAAAATAACAAATGATAAAACAAGCCAATATAAATTACAAGAATTACGTAAATCATTTACAAATTCAAAGATAATTTCTTGCCAATTAATTATACCCTTACATCACCATCCCCCAAGATATGCATAGAACATATTCCATATCTCTTTTGCAAACAAATAGTCAAATAAATGTGCTTAATTATTTCAGGCTACCTACAAATAGAACACAAGTTAGGATAGGAATAAGAAACCGCATAAAGAAGCATCTGCAATATGAGTACCCACTTTTTAAAAAAAAGTAATTTTAGGTTCTAAAATATTATAACATAGAACTTAAAGATTTTTGTCCATTTTTAATAGATAAATATAGATTCCAACACTTACATAGATGGTTAGATACTTCCAAGGAATCAATCAAATATTTATAAATTATTTTAGGTTCAATATTGTGTAATTTGGACCCAACACCCTGGAGTTGATTTTCACTCCTAAAAAAGAGTTGGATATGACATCATTACATTATTTACCAATTCAAGAGGTTCCTTAGCCTATGAGGCCTTAGCCTTAGGAAAAGGATCCAAATGATTTTTTATCAAGAAAAAAAACCTTAATAAACCCCTCCAATGCAAAAAAAACCCTAAGGAAGAGAAAGCACCAAAGTATGAGTGCTCAATTAAAGTACCTCTAGTTTAGATGCCCAAATTGTTCATGCAAAATTCTACTCAAAGAATCAACCTAAAAAATAAGAGATGATTCTGATGGAGACTAAAAAATATCAAACTTTCACCAAGAGGAACCATGAATCATGTTCCTTGAAACAACTCCAATATCCAAATCTTGTAACTACTACATCATGTTGATAAAATTCTACTATCTTCCTATTGAACTAGAATGAAAAATATGACAAATAGAGAGAAGATTGGCATCAATATTAGGAGAAATGAGAAGATCATTATTAATGAAACCACATAAAAATAACATAATTTTTTACTTCCAAAATTACAAGTTGTGAAGAGTGTCTAACTACATTCTTTCAATTGCTACTACAAAAAAATGAAGGAAGAAGCTCAAGAGAATAAGTCAAATGAAGTGAAGCACCTACATCAAGTATCCAACTACATGCATTAACATGAATCCTTCATTGGCCTTATCACCATATTGCTCTTTAAAGTAGTCAATTAATTCCTCCATTGAACCTACAGAATTAGAGGGTAACCCTCTGAACCAATCCCTAGCATCCTCCACTAAGGACTAAACAAAAAGCTTCATCAATACATCCTCATGCGTAACTTCATAATCATCCATCATGTTAGAAAAAACATTTAAGTGCTCTTCACATGTGATTACATTGTTCCAAGGAAATCTAGGAAGTTTATCTGTAATGACACTTGGAACCTCATTAGGATAACCATGAATGTTATGAAAAGAAAAGTGTTTGTACCTTTCAGCATGAGTAGGTCTTCATGTATGTGAAGTGTTAGCTTGAGAAGCAGAGGCCTTTGCATTTGATGTTGTAGTTCCTTCAACACCAAGATGAGAGAAGCCAGAAGAATATATAATAAAATCCACTTTCTTTTTCATCTCTAGAGTAGCAGCATCAACTTGTACCTTCTCAAGCACTTTAGCCATAATCTCTTATTCTCTTTTAGAATTTTCAAGATCAATATCCAGTTTAGACATCTGATCAAATGGAACTTTGAGGCATTTTTCTTCATTTATTGAAACTCGTGCCATTCCTTGCTTTTTGTTATCTTTAGGGCCTTGATGATCAACTATTTGATGAATGAAAGGTTCCTCTTCAATTCTCTCAGGCTCTGCAACATAGTTGATGGCCTCCTGATTTCTTACTTTCATATTCAATTACTCAATTATGATCAATTTTTACCTTTTCTCATCTTCCTTTTCTTTGTTTCTCTGTTGTTTGATGTCCATTTGTTTTTTGAGACATCTTTCCCACTCTTTCTCTTCATCATCACAATCTTCTGAATCAGGAAGTGTGATGTCAGAATCTCTTTCCTCTCTTTCACTAGGAGAGTTATAATCTTCATTTGTGCCCAGTCCCACATCTATAGCCTCCTCATACTCGGATGCATTTCCTTCTTGGCTATGTTGGGCTGGTCTTTCTTCTCTAATGCCCTCCTCCTTTCTTTTAATTTGAGGATCTCTTCTATTACCTTTTCCTTTTCTTGGTTTCTTAGCTCTAGATGTAGTTGGGAATTCATCTCCCAACCACTCATTAGTATTTTTCTTTGATCAAGACTTGGTGCCTCTGTAACTCATAATGGAAAGTGTGTGACAAAATAATTTTTTAATGCTTAGCACTTTTGAAGAGAATACTTTAGATTCACCACCCAACACTTAGTTGGGATCACAACAATTTACAAATATGAATAACTTTCAAATAGAGAACTCACAAGATAAAACAATGAGGAAGTTGAATCTTGAGTAACTCTATGCCTCCAATGATCAACTTACTAGCCAGTTATGTCAAATTACTGCATAATTCCAGCAGATTCGCCATCTTGTTGGTGACTCAGATGGGTCAAATGATACAAATAGTAGAATCCCAGAGATTCCTTGAAAGGTTTAGCAAGACTTTTACTTCTTTGTCCCCAACAGATTCGCCATCTTGTTGGTGTTTAAAACTGTTACGCTACCAAAAAGAAACCAATATATCTTAAGATTGATTTTAGGAGTGGTTAGCTCCAAGTATGAAAGCTCTATAAGATAACTGGACCAACTATAGGGTCAAGACTACCCTCTACACTTTTGGCTCTACAAAACCAAGGCGGGTACACTTCATACAGACTAAACTCAATTCTTTACAACACCTTCTACTTCTGGATTAAAACAACAAATGAATGGTAAGTAAGTACCAAATGCCAACCTAGCATTCATTGACTCTCCACTACCATGGTGTAATAATAAGACTACTATAAAAGTAAAGAATTTTGGTAATGAGTTTGATTATATTTAGGGACAGAATACAACCAAACCTATCAGACATATATCTCCACAGAATATACTAGTTCTAGATCAGTGCCTTATCGACTGGGAAAATTCCTAGATGCAATACTGAAGCTGAAACAACCTCTTGGTAAAGATTCAAAGCCATAAACATAAGAACTCTCAGACCACACACTACAAGATCCTCAAATAGATATCTAGGCATAATCAATGTAATATCCAAAGCATTAATTTTATCTAAGGCCAAAGACTTATGGAATACACATATGCATAAGCAAGACTTATACAGTAAGCCATAAAACTTACAACTCATAGAGATATCACAAAGGAGAGACTCAAATCTGAGACAACATATATTAAGTTTGCTGAAACTAGTTCCTGAATCAGTATGACAAGGAAATATGCAATATGACAATATGCAAAAGATGATATAAATTTCTACTCTGCTTTAATACAGTCTGAACAACATCTTCTATATCCTAGACTGGAAATAAATACAAGCCTTAAGATTTACAATATTTCTCCCAATTCTACAGCCCCTTTCTAAATGGTCTTGAAAATCCCTTTATAGAAAATAGGGATGCAACAAGCTTCAGATCATTTAGGGTTAGAGTTTACAACCATAAATGAAAACATTCAAATAATTCAATTTACTCAACTACCCTGTCATTAATTTGAAACCCTATCTCTACTCCAACCTGCGCAATCTGATATGATCTATAGCCATACTTCTTGGGATGTGAAGAATAGTAGCATGAAGTCTAAAAATTTCCAAGCCATGACGCAGAGAGTAACTCAACATAAATGTAGAAGAGACCAGGCGTCATCACAAGGTGTATCAATCTAATCAAAAACCACAACTACATCACTTCACACATAAATACACTTGGCACTATCAGATCTCCATCCAAACAAGGCTCTACAGGTGTGGATACATGACCCAAAAGATTAGATTGAAGCATTTATGTTTCTCTAAAAAAAAATTCTCAGTCCACTGTTGTGAAAACCTCTAAGCAAAAATTTAAATATTTGAAATTCAAGTACAATGGCCACAAGTACTGTGGGAAACAATATCAATGGTCAATATTTGAAACCTTTATATTATTTAAAATGTAGTCGCAGATGAACTTTATGTCACCCAGGCACTAAGTAAAAACAAGATTACTTAATCCTGGTCAACTTTCATTGACCTCCACATGGCACCTCCCCATTGGGCCTTAGCACCACATGTCCCTTACCCCTCCTACATAGGCCCCACACTTCTTACAACTGACCTGGATGTATGACAAGAATTTTTTATCGCGTGATGCATACATTCCCTACATCTTTCCTTCACGTGATGGAAACAATTTAATCAATCCAATCTCCTTTTTATCATCTTAACCTTTGTCAATGCCTCCATGTATCACCATTTCATTCAATCCACTTGACCAATCCCACCATTTACCTCACCACCTATGCCACGTGGCACCACCTAATTTTTTGGGACTTATGCCACCTCATCATCCTACTTGGCCCTGCCACCTGTCAGGCTGCCACATCTTTTCACCCCCGCCATTGCATGACCTGACTAGATCTCTTGTGACTAGGATTCCACCATAGCACTTTTCCAACACCTATCATTGCATCAACCACATCACCTAAGCGCTTGCCCAAAAAATTATCCTTCCTATCTGCCATCTGGATTCCATAGACTACAACTTAACCTCTTGACCCTGAACTACTATCCAAAAAGCCATGTCCCTTTTACGCACTTCATTACTGTAAAATGGGATATAAAAATATATGACTTTTCTTTCACACAGCCAGTGTGGGATATATGGCTTAGAGAATTTCTAAGGAAAATAGACCAGTGAAGGAACCATTGAAGCTCTGATCTTTCTGACTCCTTTTCAACTACACAGAGACAACCCAAAGGAAACAAAACACGGCTTCCCTATCCCTCTACAACTTTTCAATCCCAGAAAATGACAATAAACTCTCTGCAATAGAAGATTTTTGCCATGGAAGGAGGTTAAAACATTATAAGAAGTTTAAATTGGGATTGTTAGAAAAGAGTCCTAACAGAATCTCCCAGTTCTGTGGCCTCAAAGGTAGTCAGTTTTCCAATCAACATATCTCTATTGAATTTAGGTGTCAAAGGTATAATATCTTCTATAGCTTGTACTTTAGTTATGTATACAGGTGTTAGGGATCTAAGAATCTTTGCAATCACTTCTTTCTCACTGTAAGTACCTCTAGAGTTCCTGATGCCAATAACAACTTCATCAATTATTTGTGAATATAATCTAATGTTCTCATCATCTCTCATTTTCAATTTTTTCCATATTTTCCTTCCAATTCTATAACTTCACCTATTTTGTAAACTTATCTCCTTCATACAGTGCTCCCAATCTTGTCCAAATTTCATGTGCAGAATTTAAGTATTTTACCTCTATGAATTCAGCTTCAGAAAGTGCATTGATCAATGCTTCCCTTGCAACCATGTTACATGAAAATATCTTCTTTTCATCTTCAGTATCTTTATCTGATTCATCCTCATATTTCATCTGTTCCTTTCTTTTAGTAATCATCCAATAGTCAATTCCCAAGCACAACAAATGTGTTCTCATTTTGTTCTTCCAACTGTGAAAGTTTTCAGGATCAAGCTTCAGACTATCCTTCCTATAGGAAGTCATCTTCAAGATCACCTCAAGCTATTAAGCTTTCTCTCTAAGGACTAGTAGCTTTGATACCAATTGTTAGGAATAAAAATCCACCAATACAACTGAGTGGGGGGGTGAATGATTTGTGAGACAAATTATTAAACATTAAACTTTATAAACCAAAACTTCAAATAAAATGATAACATAGTAAATGCCAACACAATAATACAATCCTTTGTTGTTGAGGAAACCCTATTAAAGTTAAAAACCCGATGGGAATTAGCACCCACAAATGATGTACTGAGAGTATAGTATCCATGTTAAAAGATGTAGCCCTGTTAGGAGATTATTACAACATTACAATACTTAGTCCCTATTAAAGGACAACCCCTGTTAGGAGTTAAGAGTAATAGTGGTATCACTACTCAGGAACACTGCCTAAAGAAGGTTAAAGCGACCCTCAAGGATTTACAATCCAAAAAAGTGCATATAGAAAATACGCAATCCAGTGAAGTGAACTGTCTGATAACAACTGTATTTTCTTGGTCAATTCCAACGAAGTAATATCAACATATCCTCTGCTCTACATCCAATAGTCAATCAAGCTTCGCAACTTCCACACATCTTTGTCTCTTTCAATCACCTTCTCTTCATACACACAGATCTTTTCAAAAGAAAATATCTCTAATATATACCCTATTACAATAATTGATTAGGTCGGTCAATTAAACTTTCCTAATATACAAATAAATATTTAACCCCTTGCTAAGATACACATGGAACCTATACCAAGTATACATCAATTACAATACATCAAATATAATCCAAGCTTGCAACCCATAATACACGCTACATCTTTGAAGTCAGCCCCAAATAGGTCTCCTCTAGAATACATGCCACAACTGACGTCATCAATAATCATACGACTTGCGAACCAACAAAAACATTCTTGAACATGTCTTCTATCATCCCTTAAGCTCACATAACCCAAATCATCATTGCTTGTAAGATTTACTAAAAACACAGAGACTCATTCTGTCAATCATCACTGTCATAGTCCAGAAACCAGTCTTCACCAAAACATTTGTAACTTATCCAAGATGCAATATTAATCCAAGAAGCCTTAGAAATAATATCACCATACATCCTTCTACATATCCCCATCTTCGCCTGTTCTGATTCATCCATATAGTATTTGTATACTTCTGTCAGTCATCATAACCAGTATGTACTTCCTTCACAAAAACATATGTTGACATCAATGACAAAACATGAATGCCAACAACATCAACAGTAGCCAATTCCAACATCATCCAACAATATTGAAATTTTTAATTTTTTTATCCCACCCATTTTTATGTAACATTTTCATCATGACTGTTGGAACCAATGGCTTTGGAGATGGTGTTGCATGTTGGCATGTGAGAAACAAAGTGCATTTGTTAAGGAGGTCTAGATTTCATTCCTTACCACTGTGGGAATGTCTTAGTGTGACCTATTTCAAATTGTCTTTTTCCAACATGGTTGATGGCATCAACCAGTATAAGAAGGGCAAGAATTCTTGTTTCTCAGGGGCTTATATTTTTCTTGTATGTGAAATGATTGTGAATCTATTTGTGGAAATCTACACTTTTTTATCATGCATGTGGAATATTATTGGTGATAGGGATCTCAGTGGTGGATTCAATTTTTTTCAAATACTTTTGCAGTGAGCCTCTTTGTATTTCTAGTGATCCTTTTTCATATTCAAGGGTATTTAGCTCAATTGGAAGTGAGACTTACCCGCAGTGAGCACAACTAGTAGTGAGCCTTTCTAATAATCACCTTAACCGGTGTCACCTTAACCGGTATTTATATTTCATGAGAATTAGCTTCTCTGTGGTTTTTCCTAGTTTGAGTTTTCCATGTAAATATTTGTGTTCTGTATGTCAGTGTTCCTATAGTTACATTTTTACATTTTCTGTGGATGTTTTATGTGCTTAACCCAAAGATCAAAAATTGTTATTACTATTGTCTAATAGTTTACCGATAGAGAAAAAGTTTTGTAAATTATGTGGGAATAACTGATTCACCCCCCCTCTTAGTTATTCATCCTATTCAACAATTGGCATCATATCTTGGTACCTAAGTGAAGATCTTAACCACTTGAGTAAGATCCAATGGTGCATAAATTGAACATTCCCATATTTGATGGATCATACTACAATCCATGGGAAGATCAGATGAAAGGTTATTTGGTTTCAATTGGTTACAAGACTTGGAAGCATGTAGAGACAAAGTATGTATTTCCTCAAAATGAGCTTTACACTTAGGATGAGATTGAGGAGTATGAGGAGAATGAAAAAGCAAGGTATGCTATCACTAGTGCTTTATCAAAGACTGAATTGGCTAAAGTTATTTCTTTGAAGACTTCTTGTTAAGTTTGGGAAAAGATGAAAGAGATCTATGAAGGGGATGATAGAGTTAAGGTATCTAAGAAGTTTACAAAAAAGAGACATTATGAGAATTTGAGATGGAAGATGGTGATGATATTAAAAGTTATTTTTCAGAGAGTTGAGAATGCAGTGAATGAAGTAAAGAACCAAGGAGGCACTATTACTAATGAAGATTTCATGGAAAATATCTTGATGACATTACCAGATAGTTATAGTGATAAGATATCAGAAATTGAGGAGGTGTTTGATCCAGATAAGTTCACTAAACAACATTTATTTGGCACCCTAGTCGCATTTGAGCTAAGAAAGTTTGGGAGAGAAAAGAGCATATCAAAAACAACTTTCAAGGAAACTAATTCAGATGAAGATCCTAATTGTGATGATGAAGAAGAATTTGAAGCGAACTTTACAAGAAGACTGAAGAAAGGTACTAGAAATTACAAAGGTATCTTACTGCTAAAATGTTTTAGATGTGGTAAAATTGGTCATTTGGCTAATAGATGTCTAGAGAAGGGTCCTAGATAAAAAAAAATTAAGAAGTTCAATAAGAAGGCTTACTATGTGAATGAAGATGCTAGTAATAAGAATGGTAAGTCAGAAATAGAATATTGTCTATTTTATGTTGTAGAGGATAAGAAATAGGAATTGATATTTCTAACATTTGTGATGAGACTGATGATGATGTTGAAATTATTTATATGTTAGAAGAAATAAAAAATGAATGGTTAATTCTCAGTGGTTGTTCTCATCATATGACTGGAGATAAGAGTAAGTTTGTTTCACTTGAAAAATATGATGGTGGTCATGTTAGATTTGGTGGTGATAAGGATTATTACATTGTTGGTAGAGGATCTAAATTTTTTAATGGAAAGTATAACACTAACAATGTCTAATATGTGAAGGGTTTGTATCACAATCTATTAAGTGTTGTTCAAATGTGTAAAAATGGATATGATGTTATTTTCAAGAATGAAGGATGTGAAATAAGGAATAGATCTAGGGATGTGATTGCAGCTAGAAAAAAAATAGGAAGGAACATGTACAATCTTGAAGGAGCTTCAGAAGGATGTTGTTTGCTATCACAAACTGATGATAGTTGACTTTGGCACCAAAGAATGTGTCACATCAACTTTGATAATTTGGTAAGAATAAGTTCATCTTGAGTAGTGAGTAACTTATTTAGATTGCGCAAACCAGATAATGTGATTTGTAAATGATGTCAAGAGGGAAAACATAGAAGAGAAGCATTCAAAGAAAAAGAATATTCATCTACCAGTTTATTACAGTTAGTGTACACTGATATTTCCAGTCCTACCAGGACAAGAATTTTTCAAGGTGAGAGATACTTTATAATTTCATTAATGACTATTCAAGATTGACTTGGGTTGCATTTCTTAGAGAAAGATCAGAAGCATTTGAGAAGTTTAAAATATTCAAGGCTAAAGTGGAAAATTAATGTGGTTAGAAGGATTAAATGTTTGAGATCAGACAAAGGAGGAGGGTTTAATTTTGATGTTTTTGAAATTTATTATGAAAAATATGGCATTAAGAGATATTTTTTAGAAATTAGAACACCACAAACAAATGTAGTGGAAAGAATGAACCAAAAAATTTAGGAGGCAACAATAACCATGTCTAAGGAAGTGAGTCTTCAAGAAATATATTTGAAAGAAGCAATACTTATTGTTGGGTATACTCTGAATAGATTTCTTTACAGAATGAAATATGGAAAGACATCATATGAATTATGGCATGGAAGAGAACCTAAAAGTAAGTACTTCAAAATCTTTGAAAGAAAATGTTACATTTAGAAAGATGACGATAATCTTGGAAAATTTGAGAGTAGAGCAGATGCAGGTATATTTTTTGGGTACTTTACAAAAGAAAGGCTTACCGGTGTTACAAAAAATGACTGAAAAAATTGTGGAAAGTGTGAATAAGAAGGTTGATGAGGATTTTAAGAAGACACCTAAGACAACAAGAGAGAAGAGGAGGAGAATCAACTGACACCGACATCTACAACTAAGAAAACAAGGTATGCATAGAAAAACCATTCTGAGAATCAAATTATTGGTGATAAGAATAGAGGAGTTGTTACCAGAAGTAGAGAAACACAAGATCATGCTTTGTTGTGTCTAATTTTGAAAGTTCAACCTAAATCTATAGAATAAGCATGCAATGATCCAAATTGGGTAAGTGCTATGAAGGAAGAACTTGATCAAATTGAGAAGAATTAAACCTGGGAAATTGTGCCTAGACTAACAGGCAAGAATGTGATTGGTACTAAGTGGGTGTACTAAAAAAAGTTGGATGAGAATGGTAAAGTGATAAGAAACAAAGCAAGACTAGTTTGTAAATGATATACTCAGATTAAAGGAATTAACTTTGAGGAGAATTATACTCATGTTTCTCGGATGCAGGTGATTAGAATAATTTTTGGCATTTGTAGAGCATAAGAATTTCAAGGTTTATCAAATGGATGTGAAGTCAACATTTTTGAATGGAGATCTGAAGGAAGAAGATTACACTAAGAAAACAAAAGGTTTCAGATTAGAAGAAGAACCAGAAGTGGTATGTAGAATAAAGAAGGAATTGTATGGTTTGAAGAAGGAACTAAGAGCCTGGTATAGCAGATTGGACATATATTTGATTCAAAAAATGTTTCAGATAGGCTTTGCCAACACCAATCTGTACTAAAAGAAAGATTCAGATCATATTTAGATTTTGTTTAAATATATCGATAAAAGGCTTTTGCCATTTTTTTATTCAAATAAACAACTAAATACAACCCAACTCACTAGGGGCACTGGTAGAAAAGAGATGGGAAGATAAAACCTCTAGTCTTGCCCCAAATATAATACAAAATTTATATATGTGTCTTATTACAAAACATCCAAGTTTGTAGACCCTGGGAGATAGAACATATTCTTGCCAACCTTCCAGCTTTACAATCCATAAATCACTTGCAAAATTCCATGTTCTCTCTTTTCCTACTTGCCTCATTTCCACAGGGTTTGCATCCAGTAAGCTTAACAAAAATACTCTCTTGCCACATAACTAGAAATAAGAAATGATAAAGGGGTTAATATGGAAGTGTTTGTTTCTGCTAAAAATCTCTACATGTCTATAGCTATCCTATATTTAAATCGAAGCATGCTTATGATAAAAAATAATTCTAAGTTTCCTTCACAACCAAGATTGTCATAAAACCGAACAACCTCATTAAGAACTCCCTAGATTTCTCTATTTTAGATTGCTCAATTTATTCTGATTATTGTTGTGTATGTTGATGATATTATTTTTGGAGGCAAGGAATATTTGTGAAAAATATTTGTAGAAGAAATGCAGAAGGAGTTTGAGATGTCTATGATAGGAGAGTTGATTTTATTTCTTGGATTGTCTGTAAATCATGGAAATAAAGACATTTTCATTTCTCAGTGCAAGTATGCCAAGGAATTGTTCAAGAAGTTTGGGTTGGAGAATTCCAAACTGGTATGTACTCTAATTGTTACTAGTTGTAAGCTAACTAAGGAAGATGAGTCACTGAAAGTAGATGCAAGTAAATATAGATCAATGATTGGTGGATTTTTGTACCTGACTGCTACTAAACTAGATATTATGTACGTAGTATGATTGGCAGCCAAATTTTAGAAAGAACCAAAAGCATCACATGTTATGATAGTAAAAAGGATTTTCATATATTTGAAAGGAACAAAAGAGTTTGGTTTGTGGTATCCAAAAGGTCTATATTTCACACTGATAGCTTATACCAATGCAGATTGGGAAGGATGTTTGGATAATTGAAAAATTACTAGTGGTGGAGCTTACCTCCTTGGCTCTTAGTTAGTTTCTTGGTCAAGCAAGAAGTAGGTTTCTATAACTTTATCAACTATTGAATCAGAATACATTGCAACATCCTTGTGTTGTACTCAGGTAATATGGATGAAAAATACTTTGAAGGATATAGGAGTTACATTTGAAGAGCCAGTTTCTATCATGTGTGATAATACTAGTGTATTAATCATGTCAACGAATTTGGTACAATATTGCAAAATAAAGCATATATCTACCAGGTATCATTTTATCAGAGAGAAGGTATTGGATGGTAAAGTAAAGCTTGAGTATGTGCCTACAAATGAGCAAATAGAAAATATATTCACAAAAAATTTGTGCAAGGATATTTTTGGGTATCTGAGGGGGAATTTGGGTGTTCTACCCCTTCCTAGAATATAATAGAATGCACTAGTGTGTGCATTGGTACAACATATTGCATGATTATTCCTTTCTATATTATTGCCTAGCGGTTTCCACTCAAGGGGAGAAGAGTGATTTTTTCAAGGGGAGTTCTCCCCTTTTTCATTGTTGTCAAAGGGGAAGAAAGTTAGAGGAAGTTAGAAAAGCTGAGAACCTTGTTGCTAACATCATTTGGAGTTGTTATCTTTGTTACTGATGAATGTTTCCATAGATGAAAAAGGGGGAGATTGTTAGAATGTGAAGTTTATGCTATTCATTTTTTTTGTCATTAATGGTTTTCATTGATGCCAACATATCCTCTATTTTTTCATGTTCTGGTTGTATAGTTCCTGTGTAGCAATAGTCTTGGTGGTATCCAATAGGATGTGCATCTTGGTAGAAGTGTCCACTTACAAATTTGTCTTTCGGTGGTGGTTCTATGTTGTGTGCAACATTTGGTAGATCGGTCATTTGGGTCAATCCTATCTAGAGCGTATTCATTTATTTTTTGGTCCCATCTATTGTTATGTAATGTGTTCATCATGATTGTTGGAACTGGTGGATTTGGAGATGGTTTTGCATTTTGGCATGTGCAAGACAAAGCATATTGGTTGAGGTGGTCCACATTTCATTCCTTACCATTGTGGGAATGTCTTGGTGTGACCTATTTCAAATTTTGTTTGGCCAACATGGTTGATGTCATCAAGCAGTATAAGAAGGGTGAGGATTATTGTTTCTTGGGGGACTTATGTTTTTCTTGTATGCGAAATTATTGTGAATTTGTTTCTGGAGATCTATATGTTGTTGACCATGTGCGTGGCAGATTGTTGGTGATAATGATCTTAGTGGTGGATTCCATTTTGTTTCAAATAATTTGGCAGTGAACCTCTTTGTATTGGCATTGAGCATTTTTCATATTCAAGGGTAGTTAGCCCGTTTGGTAGTGGGCCTTACCTGCAATGAGCACAACCGACAGTGAACCTTTTTACTAATCACCTTAACCGGTGTTTACATTTCATAAGAATTGGCTTCTCTGTGGTTTTTCCACATAAATACTGGTGTTCTATGCATCGATGTTCCTATGGTTACATGTTTACATTTTCTATGAATGTTTTATGTTCTTAACTGAAAGATCAAAAGTTTTATTACTATTGTCTAATAGTTTAGCGACAGAGCAAAAAATTTTGTAAGTTGTGTGGGAATAACTGATTCACGTCCCCCCATTTATTTGACCTATTAAAAAATAGTCATAATAAATTATGTGTTCATAAAATAATATTTTATGAAATGTGAAATTTTGTCCCAAATATCATTGTTAACCAAATTTTACTCATAACAGAAACAAAGTAATTGAAGGTCTAAATAAACCCTTAATCGCATAATAATATGGACTGGTAACATGACTTAGGATACAAACACAATATTGTTACAAGACTCAAACAAAAATGAGATCCCTTTACTAGGGTTAATATAGTATGCTCCTTACTCAAGAAAACTTGACATCAAAATGTACAAAAAATAGTTTAAGTGACATAATGAACCTAAGAACTCTTGACTAGAGTTGAGGTGATATTTATCAAAGAATAGAAAACATGTCTAATACATAACAAACTAGGGTTAGATAGAAACCCTTAACTAGATAATAAAAACATATTTTAAACTAGGGTTTAACCAAAAACAATGAAAGAGTTTCTAATGTTTTTAGAAAGAAGAAACCCTAAACTCAAATTAAACTGCACAAACTATGAAATGGGAAAGATTAACAAAATAATCCTTTGTGAAAAAAATATGAACTTGGAAAATTGACAAAAGAAAGTCTATAATAGAAATAACATGGAAGCACAACACCTAGAAAACAAATCTTGCAACCAAATCCTGTTAGGATTTAGTAATACAGAGAGGGGGTGAATCAATATTACAACACTTTAAATTAAACTTAAATAAATTCCAAATAAACCACAAGATTTCTGAAATAAAAAGAACATAATCAAATAACACACAACTCATTAAACGATTATTTTTTGTAGAGGAAATCCTAGCCAAGAGAAAACCCCGGTGGGGATGGTACCCACAAGCATGGACTAAAGTATAATTTCCCTGTTAAGAGACCTAGCCCTATAAGAAGATAAATATTACATAGTGCATTTCTTTTTAAAGGAATATCAACCCTGTTAAAGGTATACAACACCCTGTTAGGGGTACACTGAGCTTACATCTCTTACAACCAATACTTTTTTTACAAAGTGTTCTTAGTGATTAAACAAAAATAAGAATCTTCAATGATT
>MU225392.1:1858252-1883691 GCA_018584345.1 Thuja plicata
TATATATATATATATATATTGTTAGGATGAATTTAGAATAACTGAGAAGGGGGGTGAATCAATTATCCTTAGGTCCAGATGTGCCCATATAAAACTTTAAACCAACTTCAACAACTCAGATATGCTCGGCAGCAATAAACAACAAAAGTGTGTAGTTTACTATACTAATGAAATAAGCTTGCAGAAACTTAACAGTAAATCACAACAATAACATTCACACATTTTGACACCATGATTTAACATGGAAACCCAATATGGGAAAAACCACCATTAACATGCTACCAAAATTTCACTATTTTGAAGTGATGCCCTGTTAGGAGCCAACCATGTTAAAGGTTACAAAACACACTGTCAAATGTGACCTGGTTAAAGGATGTAATCACCCTGTCAGGAGTGGCCTTGTTAGAGGACTTAGAATATTCCAATTTGAATGTCACCTTGTTCAAAGGATTTATAAAATGACTGTTAGGTCAACCTGGTTAAAGGATTTGAACTGATACAATGGTTAGAATGTAATCAGCAGGTGTGATCTGATACATACAACTTACTTTGCAAATCCAGATCCAATTTTAGCTCTAATGCTAATTCACTGAGTGGCCTCCATTTTCATCTCAAACTTCACATCTACTTGGAAATCCATCAAGCAATCACTTTGCTTCTCTGCTCAACCTTCTCTGCTAGGTCTTTACCAATAAGTCAATTAACCATGCAATACTTTTTGCATTCAACTTATCCCTTCTTGGATACTATAACAATAACCACAGTAGGTTATAATATACCTCTTTATCTAGGTCAGATAAATCTTTTTCCACTTAATATAGATCGTAGATCTTAGGTTAGGTCAGATCCAACGGATCTTTCCATCATTACATTTAATTTACTTCTCCAATATAGTCATTAATTAAACATTGAATCCATGTGATAATAATGGTTTCCCATGTATTAAATGAGTGTGGACCAATCTTAATTAACAATGCATATCCCAATAAAATCAACTATGTCAACCATAGATCTCAAATCTCATCAATTAACAAAATACGGCTGCTCGGCATTCGCTGTCTCCCTCAGCATTTCACTGGCGCTCAACATCATCTTTTCTTTGCTCGGAATCACCTTTTGCATTGCTCAGAATCGACTTTGCTTTGCTTGGCATTGACCTTCCAGTAAACTTTCAGTGATAGATAAACAATGTATCACTTTGCCAAAGTGCCAAATGATCAAGTACCCTGGTGTATACTCATAGCTCAACCATTTCCTTGGTCTTCTTGTTATCCTATTCTTTCAAATATTCATCAATCAATGGATAAGGTACTCAAACATACAGCAATAGTCTCACCAGTTAAGGTTTGACATCAATGACCAAATAACAATTGTATACATTGTAGCAATCTTTCCAACAATCTCCCTCTTTGGCATTGATGGCAACACTAAACTATAAAACAATAATTTCCAACCAAAGTTACCATACAATCCAAAAAAAAGTTCTTGTGTTCCTGATATGAACAAATCTTCATTAATTTCTTTAGCTTCATTCTGACTCCCTCTGTGTCTATAATCACACTAAAAATGTTTTTTGTTACTTGTTCAGCTCCCACTTTCAGTAATATCTCCCTTGTATCTGTTGTTTTAGCAATAATCTCCCTCTTTGACAACAATGCCAAAGATGTTGACATCTTCATTATGCAGATTCTTCTATTCTAATCTTTGTATCATGTTGTTCCTATCATCTTTGTGTATGACTGATCTTATTTTCTGTTCTTGCCTTCTACTTCACAATTTTTAGGCAGCATCCTAAAAATGTGACTTACTGTGCATCATTGTGTCAAGTGTTTTGATTAAAAAATTTGATGCAACATTACCATTCAGTACTAGTTAGCCTCTGCTAGGGGAATCACCCCCAATTTACCTCTTAGATACTCATGAGCATCTTTGGGTAATGCTTTTGTAAATATTTCTGCCAACTATTCCTTAGTGTTCACATATTCTAGTCGCACTTCCTTCTTCTGAACTAGCTCCCTCAAGTAATGATACTTGATAGCTATATGTTTTTTCATAGAGTGCATTATAGGATTTTTATAAATATTAATGGCACTCATGTTATCACAATATATGACAACTGGTTCTGTGATCTCCTCCTTCATACCTTTCAGTAGTATCTTCAACCACACAATGTTTGAACAATTAACTGCTGCTACCACATACTCAACTTCAACTGTAGATTTTGAGGTGAAATTCTATTTCTTGCTTGTTTAGGAAACTAATCTTTTCCCCAAAAGAAATGCTCCTCCTGTGGTGCTTTTTCTATCATCAACATTACCATCCCAGTCAAAATTAGTATAGACTTTGAGTTCAAACTTGTCATTCCTTTTGTAATATAGGCCATAGTCTTCTGTACCTTTCAAATATCTCAGAATTCTTTTCACTTCCATTATATGTGTCTCTTTTGGATTAGCAGAAAATCTAGCAACAATTCTAACTAATAATGCAATATCAGGTCTACTGTGTACAACATATTGCAGCATACCAATCATTAATCTATACAATGTTTGATTTACCTCTTTGGTATCATCATTCTTTGTCAACTTTTGTCCAGTAGCCATGGGTGTACTCACTAGGTTTGAATCTTCCATACCAAAAGTTTTCAGTATCTCCTTGATATATTTTGATTGATTAATATTGATACCATTCTTCATTTGATGTATTTGTAAACCAACAAAGAATTTTATCTCACTAAACATAGACATTTCAAATTCAGTTTGCATCTCCTTTGAAAATGCTTTATATATCATATCTTGTCCACTGAATATGATGTCATCAACAAAATGTTCAGCCAATAAAATTCCTCAAATACTGATTGTTGTTGTCATTTGTTCTTGCAAATCCAGTCTTCATCAGATAATTGTGCAATATTTCATACCATGCTCTGGGTGCTTGTTTCAGTCCATATAATGCCTTGTGTAGTCTGCAAACCATGTTCCTCTTACTTGGGTCAATAAATCCATCAGCTTGTTCAATATATACTTCCTCTTCTAATATCCCATTTAGAAATGTTGACTTCACATCCATTTGATAGACTTTAAATACTTTGTAGGTTGCATATGCAAGTAGAGTTCTTACACCCTCCAATCTTGCAACTGGGGTGAATGTCTCTCCATAGTCAATTCCTTCCTCTTGTGCATACCCTTTGCATACCAGTCTTGCTTTTTTCCTTGTTACCTCTCCATGTTCATTCAGCTTTTTTCTAAATACCCACTTTGTACCAATGACATTTTTGTTGTCAGGTCTCGGTACTAGTGTCCATGTCTTGTTCTTTTTAATCTGGTCTATCTCTTCATTCATGGCTTGAATCCAGTCTTCATTGTCCAAAGCATCTTTTACTATCTTAGGTTCAAAATCACATAGCAAACATGTGTCCTCTCTTAATTTTCCTCTTGTCATAACTGTAGAATCTGTTGCTCCTATGATTTGATCAGGTTTATGGTACCTTCTTACGTATTTTTCCAAAATAGGCTCTTTCTCAGCTTCAGTTTGATCATTCAAGTATAGTTTAGGGTGAAACTGTGACTCGGCATCTCCATCAGATAGCTCGACAGTCACCTCCTATTACCTGGCAATTTCATTCTGTGTCTCGGTAGGTGCAAACTATTGCTCGATAACTTCATTTTTAGTTTCGTTAGAATCCTCCTCTTCAGGATAAGTGAATGATCTATAACTTTCAGGCTCAATCATGCTTTTAGCTTCATTTCTTTCTGCATATTCATTAATTCTAACATTTGCACTTTCCACAATTTTGTTAGTGTTAGAATTCAAACATTTGTATGCCTTACTTTGAGTAGAATATCCAATAAATATGCCTTCTTCTCCTTTAGCATCAAGTTTACCATTTCTGTTATCCTTCAGTATAAAACATCTACTCCCAAAGACTTTAAAATAACTTACAGTAGGTGCATGTCCATACCATAACTCATAAGGTGTCAAATTTGTACCTTTCTTTACTTGTACTCTATTCAAGGTATAAACAGTTGTACTCACAGCTTCTCTACAATATTTCTGTGCAACATTTTTCTCCATCATTAATGTTCTGGCACAATCCATGATAGATCAATTTCTTCTCTCAACTATACCATTCTGTGGTGGTGTCCTAGGTACTGACATCTATCTTTTTATCCCTCGCTCATTTCATAACCTATTAAAATCATTAGAAATGAACTCACCTCCTCTGTCAGATCTCAGACATTTCAGACTCTTACCTTTTTCCTTTTCAACTTTTGCCAAGTACCACTTAAATAACTTAAATGCATCAAATTTTTCTTTGAGAAACATAATAGTCATCATCCTAGAGTAGTCATCTACAAATAGAATAAAATATTTGTCTCCACAGTAACTTTTCTCACCAATAGGTCCACAAAGGTTAGTATGAACCAAATCCAAAATATTCTCAGAAGTATGAGTTTTCCTCTTAAAACTAGATTTAGTCATTTTTCCCAATTGACATTGCTTACACATTGCATTCTCAGGTTTCTTTAACTTAGGCAGGCCTCTAACCTTTTTCAATTTACTTATGCTTACCAAGTTATCAAAGTCAACATGACATAGCCTCTTATGCCATAACCAGACATCATTATATTGTGCAAACATGCATGTCTCTTCAACTAAATCAAGATAGAACAAGTTACCTTTTGTTTGCTCACCACCTCCAACTAATTCTCCATTGGCATCATAGATATTTTTTTTCCTGTGATGGAATTCAACTCTGTAACCAGAAGTGTTCAGCTGTGAAACACTCCACAAATTATACTTAAGATCATCGACCTAGTATACATCATCACATCTAATCTTGCTAGTCAATTGAATTGATACTTTCCCTTTAACTCTACAAGGTGTATCATTACCAAACTTAACATATCCACCTTTACATTGATCTAAGGTTTCAATTTTGTCCTTATCACCAGTTATGTGATGTGAACAACCACTGTCAATAATCCAACGATCACCTTTACTCATATGAGAAACTAGTGCAGTTTTCTCATCATCATCATAATCATCTTTCATTGCAACATACACAACTTCTATATCATTTTCATCAGATTTATTAGATTCACTGTCAAAAGCTTCTTCAACTATATGACAAGATTTCTTACCTTTGTCTTTGTAATCCTTGTAATTTTTGTAGTCTTGGTCATCCTCTCTATCTTTTTACTTGTTGTCCCTTCTTTCATCTTTCTCATTCTTGTCAGGACATCTAGCAGCAATATGACCAACTTTGTTACAAGAAAAACAAATAATAGGAAGTTTACCTTTGAATTTTCATTTTCCTCTAGCTAGTCTCCTTGCCATAAGTGCCTCAAGCTCTTCTAGATCATCATCTGAGGTGTCATTGTCACTGTCCACACATTTCTTTCCTTTCCTTGATTTGTTGATGACCATCTGTGACTTGAATGCAGACTCAACAGCTTGTGGAGTATAGTTGTCAAAATTTGACATCTCAAATGCAATAAGTCTTCCTACCAAACTTTCCAGAGTCAAATTGTTATTAGGAGTACATCTCATTTCTTGAATTGTAGATACTCTAATAGTATAAATAGGAAGAAGTGTTCTCAGTACCTTTCTCATGATAGTGTCATCATCAATGGTTCCCTTAGCTCCTCTAATAGCATTTACAACTTCCTTTATCCTATCGTAATATTGCACTATATTTTCTCCATCTTGCATTTTTAAATCATCAAACTTACCTCTCAAGCTTTCAAATTTGGCTCTTAGCACATTCATATCACCTCCATAAATTGTTGCAAGGGCATCCCACATATTCTTTGTGCTTGTACAATCCTTGATGTCCTCAAATTAATGATATTTCAGAGATGATGCAAGTTCCAACATTGCTTGATTATGTTCATGCTTTTCTCTTAATTGTGCAGCATTCAGAACTCCAGTAGGGGCTACATATTATGTTTCAATATGTCAATTAGCAGAATCACCAATACCAGCCAAGTGAAGTTTCATCAAACTTTTCCTTGTTAATCTTTGGTCCATCCCTTTTATACATCTTGATCTTTATCTCCAAGTACCTTCAAACTTATTCAAGAGAAAAAGTGCTCTAATACCAATTGTTAGGATGAATTCACAATAATTGAGAGGGGGGGTGAATCATTTATCCTCAGGTCTAGATGTGCCCATATAAAACTTTAAACCAACTTCAACAACTTAGATCTGCTCAGCAACAATAAACAACAAAAGTGTGTAGTTTACTGTACTAATGAAATAAGCTTGCAGAAACTTAACAGTAAAACACAACAATAAAATTCACACATTTTGACACCATGATTTAACGTGGAAACCCAATATGGGAAAAATCACCAGTAACATGCTACCAAAATTTCACTCTTTTGAAGTGATGCCCTGTTAGGAGTCAACCCTGTTAAAGGTTACAAAACACACTGTCAAATGTGACCTGGTTAAAGGATTTAAACACCCTATCAGGAGTGGCCTTGTTAGAGGACTTAGAATATTCCAATCTGAATGTCACCTTGTTCAAAGGATTTATACAATGACTATTAGGTCAACCTGGTTAAATAATTTGAACTGATAGAATGGTTAGAAAGTAATCAATAGGTGTGATCTGATACATACAACTTACTTTGCAAATCCAGATTCAATTTCAGCTCTAATGCTAATTCACTGAGTGGCCTCCATTTTCATCTCAAACTTCAGATCTTCTTGGAAATCCATCAAGTAATCACTTCACTTCTCTGCTTAGCCTTATTTGCTAGGTCTTTACCAATCAGTCAATTAACCATGCAATACTTTTTGCATTCAACTTCTCCTTTCTTGGATACTATAACAATAACCATAGTAGGTTATAATATACCTCTTTATCTAGGTCAGATAAATATTTTACCACTTAATCAAGATCGTAGATCTTAGGTTAGGTCAGATCCAATGGATCTTTCCATCATTACATTTAATTTACTTCTCCAATACAGTCATTAATTAAACATTGAATCCAAGCGCTAATAATGGTTTTTCATGCATTAAATGAGTGTGGACCAATCTTAATTAACAATGTATATCCCAATAAAATCAATTATGTCAGCCATAGATCTCAAATCTCATCAATTAACAAAATACTGTTGCTCAACATTCTTTGTCTCCCTCGGCATTCTTTGTCTCCCTCGGCATTTCACTGGCGCTCGACATCATTTTTTCTTTGCTCGACATCACCTTTTGCTTTGCTCAGTATTGACTTTGCTTTGCTTGGCATCGAGCTTCTAGTGAACTGTCAGTGATAGATAAACAACATATCACTTTGCCAAAGTGCCAAATGATCAAGTACCTAGGTGTATACTCATAACTCAACCATTTCCTTGGTCTTCTTGTTATCTCATTATTTCAAATATTTATCAATCAATGGATAAGGTACTCAAACATACAACAATAGTCTCACCAGTTAAGGTTTGACATCAATGACAAAATAACAATTATCTACATTGTAGAAATCTTTCCAACATATATATATATATATATATATATATGTTACATCATTTAGTTGGCTCTCAAATACAATACAAAACATAATAAATACTTATACAAAAAGTAAATACAATGTCGGTGATCTTGTAGTACCCAAGTATAGGTAATTCAAAATAACAATCCAACTTAGAACATTTGGATTCTATCTTATGCTCCATCAATCATCGTGACTGTTCAATTGCTCTATTTCACTATTCCACTATCTTCGCATGTCTTCAAAACACTCTAACTCTCTGCGATCAACACCAAAACACAAGAAACCTTAACTAAAGGTCATACATATCCCAAAGTGTCTTCCTCTAAGCTCACATGTCATCAACTATCATATATGATCTTCGCTATCCAAAACAATAATGTAATACTGTGTACTTTTATTTCTATACCTAGTCGATTTTGAGACTGCATCTCCAAAACTGTACTTAACTACAAGTAATCATTACATCAGATGTGTTTCTATAAATGAAAACCCTCAAGTGTCTCATATCACACCAAAAAAATCACTTTCCAATAATCTCTCCCTTTGGCATTAATGGCAACACTTAGCGAAAAATGACAAAGTGTCCCAACATAAATTGTTCTCTCTTTTTCTCTTCTTTTCTTCTTTTCTCATTTTTCTTCTCTTCTCCCCCTTTGACAAAAATGGTAAAGAAGTTACTAAAATTTACAAAAATGTAGAAATAAGTGCTTTCTCACCAATTTTAGAACATCTTGAAAGGAAACTTCCAAGATCTTAACTTCTGCATTCCATGACTCTATCAACAACTGACTAACATGTATTAGTCCATTCAATGCATAGGATGAAGTCTCTTTTGCTTTTGACTCTGTGGGAATATAATTTTTCAATGAATCTGCAATCTTCTCCATATCAGATAGATGAACTTCAATAATTGATAGCTTAGGAGTGATTAGACTCTTTATCAAACCAAATCTTGTCATTACTCTCCCTTTCTCTATATCCAAGGCATTCAACTTATCAAAAATATTTGATATCTCTCTGTCCATCTCCATTATAGATTGTAAGGAGGTCTCACAATTATTCATCATGTTATTCAAAGTAGCCCTATCTTTCACAATAATGTCTTTAGTATTTTGAATGTGTCTGATAGGTTTCATATAATAGTTGTATAACATCCTTCCATGTGCGACACAACTTTTGGCCTTTGATGTAGCTGATCTCAGAATGCCCAAGTCCCATGAAATAGACTGCAATACTTCCTTCAAATTCTTATCTATATAAATTTTCTCTACCTTCTCTTCAGGGATCTTCACTAAGGACTTATAGTGACTATCAAAATCATCTAGTGCCATTTTTAGATTCTCTACTTCATCTTTTCCTTGAAGAACAATAGGGACTGGAAGTAGTTTATTCACAGTATCAACTCCTCTAGTAATTACTTTAGTCTTTTTGTCTCCTTTCTTCTCAGATATTTCTTTTGCCTTTGTTAATGTGATGAAGGATGGTCTCATCCATTCATCCTCATCCATACTATCAACATATGTGCTTACAGACTTGTCCTTTCTTGCCAATAATAGAATAGTGGATGTGTCAATTTCATGCTTTACTTCAACTCTTGCCTCTTCTCTTTTTGTTGTAACTATCTCTCATCTTTGTTTTGATTCTTCCTTGTGCTCTTCGTCTTGTTGTTTTTCTTATTCATCTACCACTGTATTATCAATATTTCCTTCAAATGGGCCTTTTTCATCAAGTGAAGTGTCAAGGCTCACAAGCACACCAGCAACAAAGAAATCTAGTTATTTTTCAGTACTCACTTTGCTTCTCTCAACATTTGCCTCAACTGACTTAGGCATAGTAGGTTTAGGAGGTGAAGTTTTCTCAGGAATATCACTCATAAGTATATGATCTAATGTATTTTGAGTCTCCTCTATGAATTCCTCATTTTTTTCCCATAATTTTCACTAATCTTTCTTTAGTTTTCAACAAAGATTTGAGTTCATTAATTACTCTCTCTCTCTCTCTCTCTCTCTCTCTCTCTCATAAAAAAACTACTGGAAATATATCCTCAATAGCTTGACTCCTAATCACCTCATCTTCTATATGTGCAAGTTGTTTTCTAATCTCCAATTTACCACACAATTCCTCAGATATACTTCCCTCTATCTCTAATAGATTCTTCTTGAAAACAAGTAAATGATTAATAACTATGTCTTCAATCACTATTTTTTCAGATGCCTCACACCTATCATAGTATTTAGCCAATGAAACAAGCTTCCATTTCTCAATAGATATTTCCTCTAGAATCTTTATATTCAGCTTCCATAGTTGTCTTACATTTGTGGTCTCTTTTTCAACTTTCTTCTCTTCTTCTTCTTCTTCTGTCATCTACTTCTTAGGAGGTGAGTCCAATTTGGTGGACCTTGTGTTTCTTTGAGGAACAAGTTGTTCTATCTCTTCCTGCAATGTCTTCTATGGTGGTGAGGGTGTAGATACATCTATCATAGTTGAAAGTGGACTAACTACCTACTCTATTTATGGAGATGGAAGGGTTGTAGTAGCAGTGCTTTCCAACCCAAAAGATCTTTCTGTTATCTTATTCCTCACATATTTCATTT
Organism: Thuja plicata; assembly: GCA_018584345.1. Taxonomy (NCBI): domain Eukaryota; kingdom Viridiplantae; phylum Streptophyta; class Pinopsida; order Cupressales; family Cupressaceae; genus Thuja; species Thuja plicata. Next base: position 1,868,351 of record MU225392.1, read on the forward strand.
CATCTTTATTTATTTTGGCCTTAGCTATCATTTTATCAACCATTTTCTCAATATTTATCTTCCTTATACCTCTAGTATGTTCTTCTCTAACTTTAGTTGATTTCTCTTCATATGTGCCCCATCTATCCTCAAATGTATCAACTTCAGATGCCAAAACATGTGCAACTTTCATATTCAAAACTTTTGAACTGACTTCATAACCCATAGGGTAACACCATTTCTTCCTTGGTACAACTGCCTCAAAATATAGACAATCAGTTTCAACCATGAAACATATTGTATCCTTGTATCTCTCAACCAACTCTTAAGGAATTCTGAATATTTTTTTCATTTTCCTTTGTAGAATTTTGATTATACCAAATAATTCTCAACCCACCCATTGTTGATTTATCTTCTGTAACTCTGTGATATCTGAATACCAATGGGTATGTTGTCTTTCCATGCTCTAGGGTGCATTCAAGGGAACTTATTATCAATGTGGATATACATGTGAACTAGAAGTGAGCCAAATCTAAAATCCTTAGATTTATCCTTCATTTTACCATCATTACCTATCATGTCTCCCATTTTGGTAGCAATCTCATCATTTCCCAATGTCTCATATTTTCAATGTATGTATGCCCTAATATCCTCTACGTGTAAGACGTCATATGGTTTTTTGGAAAAGGCTCCTTCGGGGTCATCTTCACAAGAATTAAATGGATTTTTATTGAATTTTTGTCTAGGTCTATCCATAACATCATAAATCAATGGTGCATCCATAACTCCTTCTTGAGTAGATAGTCTAAATACCTTAAACACGTTGAATTTTGAACTTTCGCTTCAATCAATCACACAAAGTGGCTACTTGCTAGTCTGATACACTCTAAACTCTGCTCTCCTTGGTTGCTTCTCTTCAAATGGTTAAGAAATAAGTAACTCATATGTCTTTTATTCATTATTAAGTGATAAAATGCACTTTACCCAATAAACTCAACTTCGCACATTGTCTAGTCAATCACAACTCTTGCAATCACAAAATATAAATCTTCAAATGTTGCGATCACATATATAGGTTCCATAATGTCTGTATACACTATAACAAAGATGAAATGAGATTAATTATCATAATGAGGGGCAGGATATAATCTGATGTCTTCATCCAATTATCCCCCTAAGGTCATGTCTGGCCATTTAGGTCGATGTAGTAGTGTTAGCATTAGGAAAATATTTAGTAGCATCTATTGTCTCTCCTTGAACTAATATCTCATTAGACTCTTTGACTTTCCATACCTTATTGCTTCTATTATCCTCTTCTTTCTTGAAACAACTATCAAATTCACTTCTATAATATGCAAGACTCTTACCAGTATCACTGTCATTCTTCTTTGTATCCATAAGAGGTGGTAATCTTCTATTGTCTACTCTATTGTACCTGCAAAAATTTTCTTTATGCCCTAGACGTTAGAATGAATTTAGAATAACTGAGAGGGGAGGGGTGAATCAGATATCCTTAGGTCCAGATGTAACATGCTACCAAATATTCACTCTTCTAAAGTGATGCCCTATGAGGAGCCAACCCTGTTAAAGGTTACAATAACACACTGCTAGGTGTGACCTAGTTAAAAGATTTAATCACCCTGTCAGGAGTGGCCTTGTTAGAGGACTTAGAATATTCCACCTGAATTTCACCTTGTTAGAGTATTTATACAAATGACTATTAGGTCAACCTTGTTAAAGGATTTAACTGATACAATGGCTAGAAAGTAATCAACAGTTGTGATCTGATACATACAACTTACTTTACAAATTCATATCCAATTATAGCTCTGTTGTTAACTTACTGGATAGCCTGCATTGTCATTTCAACCTTCTGATCTGCTTGGAAATCCGCTAAGCAATCACACATACAACTCTATGATTCTGTATTCAGCCTTCTCTGCTAGATCATGCTAAACAGTAAATCAACTATGCAACTCTTTTTGCATACACATCCACTTCACATTCAACAGCACACTTCAGCATACCAAATGAATAACCCCTGAGGTTATCATATACCTCTTTGTTTAGGTTAGATAAATCTTTTACCGCTTAAACAAGATCATAGATCTTAGGTTAGGTCAGATCCAATGGATCATCCCATCTTTACATTACATTTACTTCTCCAAAGTAGTCTATAATTAAATCTTGAAACCATGCATTAATTATGGTTACCCATACATTAAATGATGCGGATCAATCTTTAATTAACTTTACATAACCTAATAAAATTAACTAAGTCGGCCAGAGATCTCAAATCTCATCATTAATCCAATTACTGTAAGTCGGCCAACATCACTGTTTTCACTCGGCAATTTCAATGGTGCTCGGAATTGAACAACTTTTCTCATCACGAACAACTTCACTTGGCACAAGAAACTTTTCTTGGCACAAGCAACTTTGCTCGGCACAAAACAGCCAAAAAAAACTGTCTTAGAAAGATAAGTAACTAATTGCTTTGCCAGAGTGCTAACTGATCAAGTACCCTTTTATTTGCCTTAACTCAACCATTCACTTGGTCTTCTTGTCAAACCTTCTCCATCAACAATAGATATGGTACTCAAACATATAACAATAGTCTCACCAGTAAAGGTTTGACAACAATCACAAAATAACAATTGCTTGCATTGTCACTTTCCAACAATCTCCTTCTTTCGCATTGATGGCAACACAAGATATTAAAACAATGATTTAACAAGCATAGTTACCAACCAATCCAAAAAATTCACCTGTGTTCCTTGATATGAACAAATCTTCATTAATGTCTTTAGCTTCATTCTGATTCTTATCTGTAAAACATTTCTCCCTCTGTGTCTATAATCACACTGTAATCATCTGTGTCTAATCTTTTGTAGACTCCCTCTGAGTAGATAATCACTTCAATGTTTTCAATAGTAACTTCTTCCTCTATGTAATCCTTCCTTCTTTGAAATCTCTCTTTCTCGGAAATCTCTTCCTCTTTATAGGTAATCTCTCCCTCTTTGACAACAATGCCAAAGACGTCAAAGTCATTATTATGTAGATCCTCAGTATCATGCTGATCCTGTCATCTTGATTATGATTGATTTTCTTTTCTGTCCTTGTTCATCTTCACAACTTTAGCCAGCATCCTAAAGTGTGACTTACTGTGCATCAATGTGTCAAATATTTTGAATGTAATATTTGATGCAACAGTCCCATATAGAACTTAATTAGCCTCAGCTAGGGGAATCACCCCCAATTTACCTCATAGATACTCATGAGCATCCTTGGGTAGTGATTTTTTGAATATGTCTGCTAATTGTTCTTTAGTGTTCACATAATCCAGTCTCACTTCTTTGGTCTGAAATAGCTCCCTCAAGTAATTATAATTGATAGCTATATACTTTGTCTTTGAGTGCATCATAGGATTTTTAGAAATATTAATAGCACTAGTGTTATCACAATATATGACAACTGGCTCAGTGATTTCTTCCTTCATACCTTTCAGTAGTATCTTCAACCACACAATGTTAGAATAGTTAACTGCTGCTTCCATATACTCGGCTTCAACTATAGATTGTGAGGTACAGTTCTATTTCTTGCTTGTCTAGGAGATCAATCTTTTTCCTAAAAGAAATGCTCCACCAGTAGTGCTTTTCCTATCATCAACATTTCCAGCCCAATCAGAGTCAGTGTAAACTCTGAGCTCAAACTTGTCATTCTTTTTGTAGTATAGACCATAGTCATCAGTTCCTTTTAAATATCTCAGAATCCTTTTTACTGCCATCATGTGGGTTTCTTTGGGATTAGCAGAAAATATGGCAACAATTCCAACAGCTAGGGCAGTATCAGGTCTAGTATGTACAACATACTGTAGTTTTCCAATCATTGATTTGTAGAGTGTTTGGTTCACTTCTTTTGTGACATCATCTTTTGTCATCTTCTGTCCAGTAGCCATGGGTGTACTCACTGGTTTGGACTCTTCCATTCTAAAAAATTTCAATATATCTTTGATATATTTAGATTGAGTAATATAGACACCATTCTTCATTTGATAAATTTGTAAACCAACAAATAATTTTATTTCACCAAACTTAGACATCTCAAACTCAGTTTGCATCTTTGTTGAAATTTTTTGACATAACACATCTTGTCCACTAAATATGATGTCATCTACAAAAATTTCAGCCAATAGTGTACCTTTTCTTTGCTCTGTCTTTAAGTACAGGTTTCTATTGTCATTGGTTCTTGCAAATCCAATCTTGATCAGATATTTGTGCAATCTCTCATACCATGCTCTTAGTGCTTGCTTCAATCCATATAGTGCTTTGTGCATTCTGCAAACCATATCCCTTTTGTTTGGATCTATAAAACCATCAGCTTGCTCGATATACACTTCTTCTTCCAAGATACCATTGAGAAATGCAGATTTCACATCCATCTTATAAACTTTGAATCCTTTATAGGTTCCATATGCAAGTAAGGTTCTGACACCTTCCAATCTTGCAACTGGGGTGAAGGTTTCACCATAGTCAATTCCTTCCTCCTGTGCATAACCCTTGCATACCAATCTAGCTTTGTTTCTTGTCACATCTCCATGTTCATTCAGCTTGTTCCTAAATACCCACTTTGTGCCAATTACATTTTTGTCCTTTCGCCTAGGTACAAGTGTCCAAGTTTTGTTCTTCTCAATTTTTTCAATTTATTCATTCATTGCTTGTATCCAATCTTCATTATCTAAAGCATCTTTCACTATTTTGGGCTCAAATTCACATAACAGACATGTGTCATTTTTCAACTTACTTCTTGTCATAATAGTAGCATCCTTTGATCTAATGATTAGATCAGAATTGTGATTTCTTCTCACATATTTTGCTAGAGTAGGCTCAACCCTTGCTTTAGGTTCATTTTCAACGTTAAGTTCTAGTTGATTCTGTGACTCGACATCTCCATCAGATAGCTCAACATTCACTTCCAGTTGCTCGACAACTCCACTCTGTGACTCGGTAGGTGCATGCAGTTGCTCAGCATTAGTCTCAGGTAGTGAATTAGAATCTTCCTCATCTAGATATATGAATGATCTGTAGCTTTCAGGTTCTTTTGTACTTTCAGCTTCATTTCTTTCTGCAAACTCATCAATTCTTACATTTGCACTTTCAACAATTTTGTTAGTATTAGAATTCAGACATCTGTATGCTTTTCTTTTTGTTGAATAACCAAGGAATATGCCTTCTTCTCCTTTAACATCTATTTTTCCATTTCTATTTTCTTTCAGTATAAAACATTTGCTTCCAAAGACTTTAAAATACTTTACACTAGGTGCATAACCATACCAAAGTTCATAAAGTGTAGCATTAGTACCTTTCTTCACTTGAACTCTATTCAGTATGTAGACTGCAGTACTTACAGCTTCTTTCCAATATTTTTGTGGAACATTTTTCTCCATCATTAGTGTTCTAGCATAGTCCATGATAGATCTGTTCCTTTGTTCAGCAATACCATTTTGTGGAGGAGTCCTGGGTGTATACATCTGTCTCTTTATGCCTCAGTCATTGCAAAATATGTTAAACTCATTAGAAATAAACTTTCCACCTCTGTCAGATCTTAAGCATTTCAAATATTTGCCTGTTTCCTTTTCAACTTTAGCTAAGTACCATTTAAATAACTAGAATGCATTAGATTTTTCTTTGAGAAACATTACAGTCATCATTCTTGAATAATCATCAACAAATAGAATAAAGTATCTGGCACCACAATAGCTTCTTTCTCCAATGGGACCACACAGATCAGTATGGACCAATTTCAGAATTTCCTCTGATACATGTGTTTTACTCTTGAAACTAGACTTAGTCATCTTTCCTAGTTGACATTGTTCACACATAGCATTCTCAAGTTTCTTTAACTTAGGTAGCCCTCTAACCTTTTTCAATTTTCTTATGCTTACCAAGTTATCAAAGTTCACATGACACAACCTCTTATGCCATAACCAAACATCATTGTATTGTGCAGACAAATATGTTTCTTGAGATAAATCTAGATAGAATAAGTTACCTTTGGTCTGATCACCACTTCCAACAAGTTCTCTAGTAGAATCATAGATCTTAGCTTTTCTGTGATGGAATTTAACTTTGTAACCAGCAGTGTTCAGTTGTGCAACACTCAGCAAATTGTATTTGAGATCATCAACCCAATACACATCATCACATCTGATTTTCAAAGTTAGGTTAATCAATCCATTACCTTTGATAAGACATGGTGCATCATTTCCAAATTTTACATATCCTCCTTTACATTGGTTTAGGGTTTCAAACTTATATTTTTCACCAGCCATATGATGGGAACAACCACTATCAATGATCCAATGATCATTTTTCTCATATAAGAGATTAGTGTAGTTTTCTCATCATCATCAAAATCTTCTTTCATTGCAACATAAAAAATTCTATATCATTGTCATCAGAATTATCAGTGTCATTGTCAGAAGTTTCTTCAGCAATATAAAAAGATTTCTTACCTTTGTCTTTGTAGTCCTTATATTTCCTGAAGTCTCGGTCATCCTTTCTGTCTTTGTATTCCTTGTGTTTTTTGTCCCTTTTTTCATCTTTTTCATTCTTGTCGAGACATCTAGAAGCCATATGACCAACTTTATTACATGAAAAACAAATAATAGGAAGTTTACCTCTGTATTTTCCTTTTCCTCTATATAGTCTTTTTGCCATAAGTGCTTCAAGTTCTTCAAGATCATCATCAGAAGTGTCACTATCACTGTCCACATGTTTCTTTCCTTTCTTAGATTTATTGAGGACTAGCTGTGGTCTAAAAGCAGAATCAATCCCTTGTGGATTGCAGTTATCATAATTTGACATTTCAAATGCAGTGATTCTAGATTTAGATTATTGTTAGGAGTACATCTCAATTCTTGAATTGTAGAAACTCTAATAGCATATACAGGAAGTAAAGTTCTTAGTACCTTTCTCATAATGGTGTTCTCATCAATTGTTCCATTAGCCCCTCTAATTGCATTTACAACTTCTTTTACTCTACCATAGTACTGAACAACATTTTCACCTTCTTGCATTTTCATTTCATCAAACTTACCTTTTAGACTTTCTGATTTAGCTCTCAGTACATTTTTGTCTCCACCATAGAAAGTTGCAAGTGTTTCCCACATCTATTTTGTATTTTCACAACTCTTTATATCATCAAACTTTGAATAGCTTAATGAGGAGGCGATCTTCAACATTGCTTGATTGTGCTCTTACTTTTCTTTTAGTTGAGCAGCTATGAGAGGAGCAGGAGGTGGTACATAGGCATGTTCAATAAGTCACTTAGCATCATCTCCAATACAAGCCAAATGCAGTTTCATCAAGCTTTGTCATGCAAGGAAGTTATCTTTGTTCAGCTTAGGAACCTCCTTCTTATACATCTTGATCTTTTCACTCCAAGTACCTTCAAACTATTTTCAGGAAACCAATGCTCTAATACCAATTGTTAGAATGAATTTAGAATAACTGAGAGGGGAGGGGTGAATCAGTTATCCTCAGGTCCAGATGTAGCAGATAAAAACTTTCTGTATTTCAGATCTACACGGCAGCAGTAGCATAAGTCAACAACTTTAATCATGCAGTTTACTATCAATTGAAATTAGCTTGTAGAAACATAACAGTAAAGCAAACCATAAACATTCACACAAGTTGACACAATTATTTAACATGGAAACCCAATATGGGAAAACCCACCAGTAACATGCTATCAAGTATTCACTCTTCTGAAGTGATTCCCTATGAGGAGCCAACCCTGTTAAAGGTTACAATAACACACTGCTAGGTGTGACCTAGTTAAAGGATTTAATCACCCTGTCAGGAGTGGCCTTGTTAGAGGACTTAGAACATTCCACCTGAATGTCACCTTGTTAGAGGATTTATACAAATGACTATTAGTTAAACCTTGTTAAAGGATTTAACTGATACAATGGTTAGAAAGTAATAAGCAATTGTGATCTGATACATACAACTTACTTTGCAAATTTAGATCCAATTACAGCTCTGTTCTTAACTTACTGGATAGCCTGCATTGTCATTTCAACCTTCTGATCTTCTTGGAAATCCATCAAGCAATCACACATACAACTCTATGCTTCTATATTCAGCCTTCTCTGGTAGATCATGCTAAACAATAAATCAACTATGCAAATCTTTTTGCATACACATCCACTTCACATTCAATAGCACACTTCAACATACCAAATGATTAACCCCTTAGGTTATCATATACCTCTTTGTTTAGGTCAGATAAATCTTTTGCCGCTTAAACAAGATCGTAGATCTTAGGTTAGGTCAGATCCAATGGATCATCCCATCTTTACATTACATTTACTTCTCCAAAGTAGTCTCTAATTAAATCTTGAAACCATGCATTAATTACAGTTACCCATACATTAAATGACATGGATCAATCTTTAATTAACATTACATAACCCAATAAAATTAACTAAGTCAGCCAGAGATCTCAAATATGATCATTAATCCAATTACTGTAAGTCGGCCAACATCATTGTTTTCACTCAGCAATTTCAATGGTGCTCGGCATTGAACAAATTTTCTCGTCATGAACAACTTCACTTGGCACAAGAAACTTTACTCGGCACAAGCAACTTTGCTCGGCACAGAACAACCAAAAAAAACTATCTTAGAAAGATAAGCAACTAATTGCTTTGCCAGAGTGCTAACTGATCAAGTACCCTTTTATTTTCCTTAACTCAACCTTTCACTTGGTCTTCTTGTTAAATCTTCTCCATCAACAATAGATATGGTACTCAAAAAAATAACAGTAGTCTCACCAGTAAAGGTTTGACAACAAAGAAAAAATAACAATTGCTTGCATTGTCACTTTCCAACACTAGATTGTTACATTTGTAGAATATAGGAGGTGATATATTCTGATTTACCTGTAACTTACAATACCTTGCAATGTGCCCAAGGTTATTACATTTGTAACATGTGGTTTTAATTGTTGATTCTCCTCTGATGTTATCTTGTCTATATCTCGATTGATCAGGTTTCCTGCATTCTTCTTTCTTGTGACCATATGCACAAAAATTAAATAAATAACCAGAAAAAGGTTTGAAAGGGGCTTTACCTCTGGAATCTCTCTTCATGTGTACACATTTGTTACATCCAAAACATCTACCTCTGAAAGGTCTGATTTTTTCTTTAGGTTCTTCGAGAGTAGGTTTTTCTCCATCAATCTTCACATCAATTTTTTCTTCTTGATTCTTGGAACATTAAGCTTCATTGAAGCCTACACCAGTCATATCTCCTTTAGGTTTATGTCTTTCTCTTTTTTCATTGATCAATTCACTACTCATGTGAAGTCTCTCAATATGTGACTTTGTCTCAAGAAGTTCACCTTTTATGATCTGATTATATTTCTCCAATTCTAGATACTTGTTCTCTTAATGATCAAGTTTAATCTTCATTTGTCCTATCATAATATTAGCATCCTTCAAATCTTCTTCAATTTTTTTTTTAGAATCCTTTACTTGTCGAATCTCTTTAGTCAATGTTTCATGATTAAGTTTTAAAGTATCATTCTCTTGTTCAAGTTGCTTTATCTGATCTAAATTATCATTGTCTGGATCCTCTTTTATCTGAACCATAAGATCATGTCTCTGACTTCTAAAAAGTTCAAGCTGATCTTTTAGTTTCTTAATGAATCCCTCAGCTCTTCTCAAATTTAATCTCAAGTCACCATTCTCTACTTTTTCTTTGTCAAGGTCTTCAAGTGTTTCTTCAAAGTTTTCTTCCAAACTTACAAAACCCATCTTGATCTCCCTTAAGCTGTTAAAATTTATTTTCAAGGGCCAATGGCTCTGATACCAATTGTTAGGATTAAGTAATACTGAGAGGGGGGGTGAATCAGTATTACAACACTTTAAATTAAACTTAAACCAATTCCAAATAAACCATAAGATTTTTGAAATGAAAAGAACATAAGCAAATAACACACAACTCATTACACCATTATTTGTTGCCGAGGAAATCCTAGCCAAGGTAAAAACCTAGTGGGGATGGTACCCACAAGGATGCACTAAATTATAATGTCCCTGTTAGGAGAACTAGCCCTACTAGCAGATGAATATTACATAGTACATTTCCTTGTTAAAGGAATATCAACCTTGTTAAAGGTATACAACACCCTGTTAGGGGTACACTGAGCTTACAACTATTACAACCAATACTTATGTTACAAGGTCTTCTCAGTAATGAACAAAAACAAGCATCTCTAATGCTTAGATAGTTCTAGTTGTAGCTCTCAATAATATTTGTCAACATCTGATCTCGCATCTACCATCAGTCATCTCTAACATCTCTTTCACATCTTCGCTTTACAAAATGTTCTTCATATATATGTGTGTGTGTGTGTGTGTGTGTGTGTGTGTGTGTGTGTTACATCATTTAGTCGGCTCTCAAATACAATACAAAATAGAATAAATACTTATAAAAAAAGTAAATACAATGTTGGTGATCTTATACTACCCAAGTATAGGTAATTCACAATAACAATCCAACTTGCACATTTGGATTATATCTTATGCTTCCTCAATCATCATGACTATTGAACTACTTTGTTTCACTATTCTACTATATTCGCATGTCTTCAAAACACTCTAACTCTATGTGATCAACGCCAAAACACAAGAGAGCTTAAATGAAGGTTATACATATCCCAAAGTGTCTTCCTCTAAGCATACAAGTCATCAACTATCATATATGATCTTCTTTTTCCAAAACAATATTGTTATACTCTGTACTTCTATTTCTATACTTAGTCAATTTTGAGACTGTATCTCCAAAACTCTACTTAACTCAAAGTGATCAATACATCATATGTGTTTCCATAAATTACAACCCTCAAGTGTCTCATATCACACCAAAAACATCACTTGCCAATAAATCCTGCATGTCTTCTCATAAATATTCCTCCACAATGCTTCATAATCTTATCTCAATCACGAAAAAAACCAACCAAAGCAACTCTCAAAATGTCCCATGTCTGTGCTACCATCAAACATTATTCAAAATTGTAATGTTTCTTAATGCCCCATCCCTATCTCGTTTGAGCTTAAGGGTTTAAAAAAAATGATAATACAATATGTTCCAAGTCTCAAGTAATCATATGCCTATAGTAATGACATGAATTTTCATGCTTTCAAATCACATTAATGCTCACATCACATAAATGCCCATTGCCAATATCCAAACCTTAGCACCACTAGGTGCTAATTGTTGTTTAAAATAACATTTCAAATGGTTAGCCTTTAATCACCTAGGAAAAGCCAACCAAAAGGCTTTCCTAACACCAATATGAAAAATTTCTCTTTTTAATTTCAAAAAACTATGACCATCTAGTAAAATGAGCAGTTCAACTTGAGCATGTAATCTGACTTCAAATACAAGATCCAAGTCAAATGCATAGAGATTATCACATTGGTGACTTGGAATGCCACTTTGAAAACATAATGATGAAACTGTAGAGCGACATTGAGCATCACATTGAAACTTTCATCATACCAATAATATATCTCTTATTCAAAACTTGTTATTTATGTATCAAACTGAATGCATCAAAGTAGCATCAAAGTACGTATCAAGTAATCATTTCAAATGTGAGCAGTGGATGAAATGTTAGTGTTTGTGAATCAAGGAAAACAAAAGGGTGAGAGAAATAGATTTGAAAAAAGATGTTAAATGGTTCCTTTCAAACTCCCCCTTCGAATGAACCCCTTTTTTATATTAAAAAATATCACCCCTTGTTGGACAATTCAAATGAAGGTGGTTGCTAATTTTTTTTTGGCAACTTCAATTTTTTGTTTGTGGGAAAAAGTGTAACCCACTATTATGGGATCACCCAAATTGTGACCTACTTGTCCAAATATGAAATCATTTATATATTATTGTTCCACACTTCTTTCTTTACACTTCGAAAAAAAATTATGTTTTTGATAATTTTGGTGCAAGTTATTTTATCCATGAACTGTTTGATTTTTAGCTTGTGTCCACTTTCCAAAATCACAAAAATAAATAATTAACAAAAAAATACACAACTTCTAGTTCTCCCTATTAACTACCATCCTACCAAAGGGTTTTTAAAAGTACTAACTACAAATATAACTTTTTTTACTTGTACACCAGAGACTATGTTATATTTTATTGAAAAAGATGAACTCTTTTGTATGCAAGAAGGATTTGACTGTCTCAATATTATTCATTTTTAAAAAAATATTATTATTTTAGAAATGAGATTTAGGGTAGTAAAATTAGTGTTCTTTTGGATTCTTCAAATTTGGAGTGCACAAGTCTCGAATTGCTTCTCTAAGTTCAAGTTTAGTTGATTTAAATATTAAAAAATAAATAAAAGAAACTGTGTTTTATCCCATTTTTGTTCACCATCCTTATGCACATACCCACAAATCCCAAGTTGATAGGGTTTATTATTTACTAGCGGAAGAAGGTTTGGAGATAAATTAGTTTATATTGTATGGCTTCCTCCAATACCTATAACCTCTTCCAACACCTAAAATTTACTTAATTTATTTTCTGAAAAACTTAATTGTCATGTTATACTTTTTCTTTGGCCTAGAGGAAATCTCACTAGAATTAGAAGAAGGGATTAGTAGATTAGAATTTTGGTTACCTATTTAGAAGTAGACTCACTAGAAGGAGGATCATTTCTTAGGATTCTCCCTATTTCCAACCTTATCTTTTTAAATATTGAGCTACAAATGCTTGAATATTAGAACTAGGATGAAAATATAGTGAAACAAGTTTAGCTTGTTCCCATGTAGGACACTCACAAAAAATCTCAAAGATGAGCATCTTATATTCAAATATTAAGTTATACATTGTGGAATAAAAGGTGTTGGAGAAAACCTTAAAAAGACCCTTTAACTTAGAAAAAAATAAAAATATGCAGTCTTCATCTATTTTCTTCTTTCCCCAACCCTTCAAATATACCAATAATAACCTAAATTTACAAGGAAATCCTCAATCGAAATACTCTCATCAAGTATATGTTAACACAATTTTATCTCTAACTGATGACATGTAACTGATTGAATGTTTGATAATGTTAAGTTGAAGATGATTCAAAACATTAAACCAGTTAGTGGTTTGTGTTGTCATTGATGTCAAACTTGATATCATCTATATGGTCATATACATAATGCCAAAGACTTTAGAAAATTAATGGAATAGAGGTTATGCTTTCAGCAATGCATAAAAGTCAAGTATTCACTAAGTGATAGACAACACCGACGGAGTGCACACCATCAGTAAAGACAGAGATAAAGTCACAGTGATGCTCGGTGAGTAGAAGATAGTGTTGCCCGATGAAGCAGAATCACAGGAAGCCCAACGAGCAAGATCCAATGATGCTCGAAGGACAGAGATCCCGAGGCTAACTGAAGCTACACCGACAGAACTGGCACTTGTCATCGACGATGAAATACAGAATTGACCGGCAGAATAGAGAGATCAGAAAATGACAAAATATCTAGCTGGCAGAGCTTAAGGATAGCCTTAACTGATTGTTTAATTTGTTTTATTTGACCATAGTTAAGTAATTGATTTAAAGAAGATTTATACAGTTGGCAAGAAGATAACTACAAGATAAATTAGGAGTTAAAGCCGTAAATCAATTTGGATGGTTTTTTTTTCACGCCAAGAATCAAGAATTAAGGAATACCATGTCTATATAAGAGACAAACATAATTCATTTTTGCAAGCAATCAAATATACGGGGGAGTGAATTGAAACAAGATGTTGAAGAGAAACTGGCCTTCACCAGTCCTGATCAATCAAGCTAAGGGAGAGATAAAAAATTCTGCAGACACCGACGAATAGTGAAGCACAACATCACAGAGCAGAAAGTGTGAAGTACAAAGGAATTGAATTGATTCATTGATCAGAGAGGTATTGTACATAAATAGATCTGAATATTTGCAATTCAAAGTTGCATTAGAAATAGGTCATTGTGTTTCAGTTTAACCATTGAAGCATTAAGTCTCTTAATAGAGTAGGACTTAACCGTCTTCTATAATTGAGGTATATCCTAACAGATTACCAAAAAATTTGATTCATGATAGTAGCATTGGTCTTACCTAAAGCCTATTGACAGTCGAAGAAGGAGGCTGATTCAAGGATGGTAGTAAGATTAGCATAAAGCCTACTGACAGTCTAAAGGTTGATTCAAGGATGGTAGTGTAGATGCCAGATACTAAGTGACAACCTATGTATAAAAATCCTCTAACAAGGTCGTACATAACCATGTGTTTGTAACATTTAACAGGGTTGGCTCCTAATAGGGCTCACTTTAGAAGAGTGAACATTTGGGTTACCGGTCCCAATGGTTTTTTCCCTTAACAGGGTTTCCACGTTAAAATCCATGTGTTATGTGTGTATGGTTTATTACTTTATTGTTTTACATTTCACATATGCATTTCTAGATTGATTGGTATACTTTTTATATTTACTGAGTATCGGTAAATAAGTTTTACTGCTTATCGGTAATCAAGGAGAATAAGGACAGACAAGGTAAACCGATAGATAGTTATTTATTTCAAGTATTTCAAGGCATACATCTTGTAGGGACTTAATAATCTAAGGAGTATTGATTGGTGGATTAAAGTTTAAAAAGATAAATTTTTGAGGCCACTGATTCACCCCCCCTCTCAGTTATTAATAACAATTGGTATCAGAGCTTGTGTGATTAGAAGGAAGGTTTCAAGACCTAAATAAAGATCACAAGATGAATAGACGAGATGTGCCCAAGTTGAACAAAGACAACTTTGCTTCATGGAAAAACATAATAAGACTCCACTTATCAGGTATTGGCAATGATATTACTCAATACTTAGATATTGAATATGTGTTGCCTATAGGACCATTGACGGTAGATCAATTGAGAGTAAAGCATGAACATAACTGCATGGTTATAGAGCTTTCTTCCTCACTCTCTGATGCTGAATTTGAGGATTTCAAAGATTGCAAAAATACAAAGACAATGTGGGATAAGCTAAAACTTGTACATGGAGGTGATACAAATGTTCTGAGAGCCAAGGTAAAAAGCCTTAGAGGAAAGTTTGATGATATCAGAATGAAAGAAGGTGAAAACATCACTCAGTACAACACAAGAATAAAGGAAGTAGTCAATGCTATACAAGTCGTTGGAGGTACACTTGAAGAGGAGACAATGGTAAGTAAAATCTTAAGAACCTTATTTCCTGTATATGCTATTAGAGTCTCTGCTATTCAAGAAATGAGAGCAGTAGCAAACAATACAGTCACTCTTGATAGCCTGAT
>MU225392.1:1897208-1911394 GCA_018584345.1 Thuja plicata
AAGAATACAAAGATGATATATGTTTCATGGTAGATACTAACTTTACCCATATCAAACCAGTAATACCTAGGAAGTCTTGGCTATCACATTTAGAATATGAGATCAAAATAGGACAAGCCACTGAGTGAATCAAGGCACTATTGAATGAACCAGTTGACAAAAAACAAACTAGATTTGGCACTTATGAAGAAGCCAAATTAAAGATCAAGACAGATCTTACTGTCAAGAAGATTATGAACAAAAATGATAAAATGGTTAAAAATTTAACCAAGCAATTTGCAGTTACAGAAGAAGGTGAAGAGGAAATAGAAGGAAAGGAGGAACTAACCGAAGGCCAGTCACCTATCAATGAGGAAACATAAAAGAATGACTTAGAGGGTACACACTCAGATTAACCACCTCCACCTCGACCTAAGAAAGAAAGAACATCAACTACTTCTAGAACAAGAAGCAAAACTGCAAAGGAATAAACTCCTTCACCACTTAAGAAAGGTAAAGTGAGAACCTACAAGAGAAAACCGGTCTCACGTAAGGAAATACAGACCAAAAGGAGGAAATGGGTTAGAAAAAAAGAGGATCTAGAAGACTTAGCTATGGATGAAGCTGACATAGATGTACAAAAAGGGAAAGAACCCTTGATCCCAAATAGAATTGATGAAATTTGTAAGTACATAAAAGAATCAACATCTACTTCTAATCCTAACATTAGGAAATGATTAAAGTTTGATCTAGAGATCAAAACAAGATAGAAGACGCTATTATAGTCAAAATGTGAAAACATCATTATGTTCAACTACAATTTTCAGAATATGACGTTCCTAAGGAATTATCAGCAAGATTGTCTACTAGATGGACATTTTCTCTGCATCAAGAAAGGGAAATAAGAGAAAGAGTACTTGTTACTCTTATGCCTTCAGATTCAAAGAAGGAAGAGATAAGTGAGATGATGAAGAAGTATGAAAAGAAGTTCTCACCAAAGATGAGAGAATATGAATTTCTCAAAGGGAAGCTGATTGATCTTAAAAAGGATAGCAATAAAAAGTGGATCAAGATACTTAACATGCCCACCAAGGAAGCTAGTCCAAAGAAGGAACACATCATCATCAAGGATATACAAGATGACTCATCTGTGGAATTGGATAAAGAAGAGAGTGATCTGGCAGGCCCCAAACATACTAAAGTTATAGATGAAGTATGGCTAGACACTACTCTAGACAAAACTCAGGATGATGAAAGCCAAAATCCACCAAATCCAATTCATATTGACTTGAGTAATGAAGAAGAAGTTACCAAAGTAGATTTGACAATAAAAGGTAACATAACTGAAGATATCAATGATGAATCATGGTTGGAAAAGACCCTACAGAAGAAGTACAAAAAGATGAAGATATCAATACTGCACAGGGTAATACCGACGGACAGGATACAACTGTTGACACTACAGAAGTCAATACATTGACCAACATGAAATTTTTGATACAAGCAATTGATATTGAATCAAGTCAGGAGAAATCATCTAAGAAAGATGATGATATACCCAAGGACATAGGTAATGAACAAAATAAAAATACATTAGATACTCCAAACGATACAGATACAGAGATGAAAGATGCAACTGACACTTCGCAAGAAGTGTCTACTGAGAAAGACAAGGAAGCATAAAATAAAATAGATGAAACAATGAGAAAGGATGAGGAGAAAGAAAAGAGTGAAGAAGTCAAACAGGATGAAATCTTGAAAGGAAAAGAAGATAAAAATGTTGATACACCCAAGGCCAATGAAGATATGTCTTCATAGAACCAACTAGTGGACTCAGTTTAGAAACAACAGGACGCTTCATCTTCTCGACCTTCACCTACAAATTCAATCCAATCTCAAGGTTTACAAATGGTAGTACACTAATCTGCCTCCTAGCCGAAGAAGAAGAAGAAAAATACATTAAAGAAAGATATCTTGGTTGTCACACTTGATGAGGTAATAGAAATACCCAAGTGGGATGTATCTAATTTAGATACTGAAGCACTTCAAAAGCTTGGGGTGATGTGTCAAAGGAAAGAAATACAAGATAAGATGAAAAAGGCGCATAGAGAATCCCAAGCACTTGATAAGGCAAGGGAAATTCTACATCAACTTGTTCCAGATATCAAAATTGAAGATAGTATATCAGTCATGGAAGAAATAGCAGTTCTTACCGATGCCATCACAAATCAAATTGTAGATGCAGAGAAGGCAATGGAAGAAAAGGCACAAATGAAGTATCAACACAAATTGGTTGAGAAGATCAGCCAAGAAGTGGAAGAGAACAAGGTAAAGCTCTCTGAACTAGAAATTGAATTAGAACCAATGATTGTTGAAGCTATTACCTTAGTTTAGAAACTGTGCACACTACAAATTTTCACTAAAGAGAATAGTGAAAAGCTGTCACAACTAGATTCAGATCTAATAGCTAGTGCAATAAGTTTAACCTCTGATGCAAACACCATAAAGTTGCATAATGAAAAGATCACAAAGGTCAATAGATTAAGACAATAAATATGGGATGTAGAGACTCAATTCAGAAATGAGGTTACAGAGCTGCAAGCTCACATATTGCCAAACCTCACCACTCTGCAACAACATATTACAGATGTAAGAAATCTGATCTCAACCCCAGAAATGTTTGTGGTAGACAACATTTTTGACATGCATGTGAGGATATCACTTGAGCATATGGCACTTGAGAATTTAAAGGAGAAATGGGAGAAAATGATGGAGGAAATTAAAGCCTCACACTCTCACATTTTTTAAAAGTTGTAAGTACCTTTGCCCTCATTATCAAAAAAGGAGGAATGTATACATATGTATAATATACTTTAGTAAGAAAAAGGAGGAATGTATACATATGTACAAAATACTATATGAGGATATGTATAATGTATGTACAACAAAGATAGATATGTACACAAACTTACACCTACCGGTATATGCATAGGGGGAGTCATTTCATGACTAAGGAAGAAGTATACATAGGTGTACATACTAATACATCAAGTATGTTGCACATATCAATTTTTGATACTAATGTCAAAGGGGAAGATTGATGAAATTAAGTTTTTCCATTAGTATAATTAAAGGGAAAAACATGATAAAGGTCATCGGTATAGATATAACTGGCGGACAGCAAACACACCCGACGAGATGAAAATATCTATCATGAAAAAATGCTTAGTATAGAATTGCCTAATGAACATTGATGAGAGTCAAACCGACGACAAGCATAACTGATGATACAATTTTTGAGAACATCGCCGATAAAAGAAGAAAAGGCATACCCGACGAACAGTTCAAATAAAGGACACTGACAAAGCAGAAAACTGACAGAGTAAAGAATAATACAAAAATGATAGAACTGACAAATCAGCTCAACCATCAGAACTGACAGTCAGTTACAGATCCTGCAAAAAGTGGATCTGACTTTACACGTCAGATAAAATAGTGTAATTCTATTTATAGAGTTTTTACTTGTTTTAAATCTTTACTTGAAGGACAAGCAAGCATATTGTAAATTTTTTAAAGCATCCTAACAGATCTAAAACATATCTAACTAAAGATCAAGGTCAATTTGTAAACCTTGGATCTAGAGTTAATTTGAAAAGCGTGAATCAAGAATAGAGCTAGAAACTAGTATAAATAGATGTTCAATCATTTGTAATCATAGAGACTTGTAATCATTTGATAAATGATAGTAGCCATGGAGAGAATCTAAGTAGAAGAAGATAATTCATGCAAAGTATAGAAACAGATCAAAGCAGTTATCAAGAACATAGAAAGGCTACCGACGAGCAAAGACAAGGTATCACTCAATCACTCAAGGTGATTACATTTACATTGTAAGCTATATAGGATATGTTATCAGAAATTAGAGATTGAATTCACTATTAGATCAATATTTATATTGTATTTGCATTTTAAAAAGTGCATCATAACATAAATCCTTTTGTAGAAGGTGGACTTAACAGTTCTTTGATAAATCTCTTAAAAGAGTGCACACCTAACGGTGCTGCTAAAGCTTCAAACAAAGTAGATCTTAAAAGGTCTCCAATCTAACACTCTTAACAGGGTAGATCATCATAAGTGATCAATTGTAAGCCTTTATCAGCTCCCTTCTTATCCACAGATAGTGAAGTTTTGTGGGTAGACATCCCCACCATAGTTTTTACTTCCTAACAGGAGTTTTCTGCGATATCATATCATGTGTTATTAGTTTTCATGAATGTTTCTTGAATGTTTACGCATATAAAGAACTTACATTATGATTTCATACACATATAGAAAGATGAACAGATAGATAGGTATATACAAATCTGATGACACAAAGGTTAATGGGCCAACCACATAAATTTTTTTAGAGGTACTGATTCACCCCTCCCCTCTCAGTACATCATTCCAATAATTCCAAAAATCTTAATTTATCTTTTTTCTTTGAGAATATTTGGATTCATTAAATCTCTTATTTATCATTCATGTGTCCATTTATATTTTGATCTATCTATCTATCTTATTGTTGTGGAGGTGAAAACACCAAAAAAAGGGACTTGAGTAAGATAAGTCTCCAATCAACCCCAAACAATTTTTCCTTTCTTGTATGGGTGCATGTTTATTGGAAGAATTCAAATGCACGTGGGTTTTATTTTACTTTTTTAATTTCATTTTTCATTCATCTTTGTCATTTTATATCTTTTATTATTTTTCTAACACTCAAATTTTGCAATTTGTCTCAAGTATAGACTTGGGGTTTTCATCATTTTGGGTTTTACCTTTTGTGGTATGTACAACACTACAACACATCAAATGGATGTCTCCACACCACAGTAGCGTCCTTGGCCAAGATGATTAGATTTGGAATAAAGACTCTCCACTATTTGGTCTTCCCATTTCTATAAATAAAATATTATTTTCCTTATCAATAATAAGATATTTCCACTAGTTTAGCTAGTTTAAGATATTTGAAAGTGTGTTGTGAACCTGGATCTCAAGGGAATATAGTCTTCCTTTTGTAGAGTTAGTTTTACTCCACTATATTTTGGTGAGCCTTAAGTGAACACTACTTCTATATCATTTCCAGAAAATATTCTTCATCATCCCTTTGAGCTATCCTCTCTCTATAAAAATAGACAAATCAAAGATTTTTTATTCTGATTTTTTTTTGAGGCACTGCCTTGAACACCATTCCATGTTGTCATTTTAGAGATAATACGTAATCCTTTAGCTGACTTGTTTATGTATTATTTCTTTAATTTGTCTTATTATTTTTAAAATTCATTTTCTATCTTCTTTTATCAATTCAATTTCTAGTTTTATTCAAATTACTAATGATGTTCCTTTTCATGCATGTGATGGTGACTTGGCTCTTCTTTTGTCCCTATATGAATTTTATCCCTCTTGTAAAAATCATATTATATAAGATATTTTTTTGCAAGAAGATGAGATCATTGATACTTTTCTTAATGTTACTCTACCATCCCTTCATTCCAATGTAGTCTCCTCTCAAGATAGTGCATTAGTGAAGGATAATTCTTCCATCAAATTTGATCACCTAGAGATTGATAATGATAAATTTGCTTCAACTGATTCTTCCACAAACCTTAATAAGTCTCTCAATGTGATTGAAGCCTTCTCTTCCCCCACACACTAAATAGATCACACATATATGTGACTACAACTAGTCCTCCAATGAGGGTTCTTTCTATTCATGGTGATCCTTTCAAAAGGGACTCACTAGATATTTTTATGAGATATACAAATTCTAAATATCCTTCCTATAGAATGGTAGATCATACTTATAACACTTCTAGAAATAAGAAAAATATTAACAATCCAACTTCTTTACCACCTTCTCAACCAAGACTTCCTTAAGCACCTAAACCTCTAATTAAGCAACCAAGTGACTACGATCTTATCGAGAAATTATGTGTTACTCTTGCTAAGATCTCACTATGGGATTCACCTCAAATTTATCTGGTTTAAAAAGGTATGCTTTAGGTGTTGGTTTAATGAGAGGGGGATGAATCATAAAACTATGATTACTTAAACCTTTTAAATCTTAACTCTTATTCAACTCGGTAGAACAAGATATAACAACAACTGAATCACCAATTAATTCAATAACTAAATCAGAAACTTGAATAAATAGTAAATATCATACACATAAATCATTCAACACACATAACACCAAATTAAAAGAGGAAACCCAATTTGGGCAAAAACTCTGTGGGAATTGTCACCCATAAATGAAAATAGTCTTCTGAAGTATGCTTGGTTAAAAGCCAATATTGTTAAAGATTATAATACACATTGATATATGTGACCCTTTTAGGGGATTTACCTCAGACCTGTTAAGATCTTTACCCTGATAGGAGTGGCCTGGTTAGAGGGATTTGAACACTCTTTTATAATATCACCTTTCTTAAGGACTTTACAATAGACTGTTAAGTCCACTCGGTTAAGATATTTCTCTGTTACAAATGAAAATAAGAAACATTATATAATTTGATCTATAAAAAATCAACTACCTCTTGCTTGATCAGATCCCTTATGCGCTCTCTGACTACTGGCATCAATACTTCATCTTTCTCTATTCTAGACTTATATTTTCACCTCTTATCTATTCACTACTTCACTCGGTAGTACTTCAACACTTCAACTTGCTAGCCTTTGTGTTATTCAAATTCATCCTTTAAATAGAATCTATTTTTTCCTCTTAATCTCCCTGATTAGGTTTTCCTTCTTTCACTCTCAGCCGTTAGATAAAATTTTTGAACTGATTAAATGAATTTGATACTTGATTAACTTCTTCAGTATCACCTTGAAACTTGCACTTTTCTTGGAAGTAAAACCATCACTTTTGTTGCTTAATCTATACCATAGATCTTTACCTTGAATTTTCCTATGCATAGATCTTGTAACTAACTTCTTCTTCATCCTTGGAATCTTCCTTATCATTGTAGCTCACCATTAAATGTATTCTTATCCTTGTTTCTAAGAATTGTTATGCTCAGTAACTAACTCTCAACTCGATAACTAACATGTGTTTCTCAATGCCTCAATGTCTCAGTGTTTTGACTAAGTAACATAGCCCTTTGCCGATAGACTTCTTCCTAGTTGGTAACTTAACTATTTAGCTTACCGATTTCACCAATCTTCTTTACCCACTTGATAAAGTAGAAATTTTTTATCTCAATAGTACCTTATCATTGTCTGATCTTTATTAATTGTCTAATTAAATCAACTCCGCAAGATATGTCAATTCAATATGAACCATAAATCAATTTCTTGACATTAATGAGAAAATAAAAAGTGATCTAATCCTTTCTACAATATTGTATACCTCTAATCTTGGTCTTCATCATCATCTCCATCATTTGATTAACAATCTCCCTCTTTGGCATTAATGGCAACACTGTCAATTGATGATGAAAACTCTAACATCTCTGATATGTCTTTACTCCATGTGATCTCTTTGATTTTTTTCTCCCTCTATGTTAATTTCTCATTCCCTCTTTAACATCTTTCACTCATTCTCCCACAATATCTTTATTCTTATTCTCCCTCTTTATGTTCTTAGATCATCAATCATTCATTCTCCCTCTTTGAAAATAATGCCTAAGGTGCATACTCCTGAAAACTTGTTCAGGAAGTGGATTATACCCTGTATGTACTGATAACTCATTGCATACATAATTACTTTTCACACAACTTTAGACATCGCCTAAAGTGTGAACACTGCATCAAGTCAAAAAAATAGATATTCTATTGATTCCTAGAATTGATGCAACATGCATCTTGCTCTAGCAAATGTTGGATATGGGTATGACCCATAATTTACCTCGAAGATACTCAACATGATCCTTTAGTAGTGTCTTGGTAAATATATCTGCTAACTACTTCTTTGAAATCACATACCCCAACATCACATGTTTGTCTTGAACTTGTTCTCTCAAGTAATGATACTTGATAGAAATGTGCTTGGTCTTATAAGGCATCACTAAGTTCTTTGATATGTTTATAGCACTAGATTATCAAAGAAAATAGTAACTAGATCGGTAATCTCCTCTTTCATACCTTCAAGTATTTTTTTGATCCATACAATGTTTGCACAATTCATAGCTGCAACAACATATCCAGCCTGGACAATAGAATGTGATATACAACTCTATTTCTTACTCAGCCATGTCACTAATCTTTCTCCTGAAAAGAAAGCTCGTCCACTTGTACTTTTTCTATCATCAATGTTTCCATCCCAATCACCATCAGTGTAGATTTTCAACTCAAAATTTCCTCCTTTCTTGTATATTAGACCGAAGTCTTCGGTTCCTTTCAGATATCTAAATGTTCTTTTAACTATAGACATGTGTGATTCCTTTGGATCGATAGAAAATCTTGCAACAATACCAACCACATGATAAATATCAGGTCTACTATGTACAACATATTATAACTTACCAATCAATGATCGGTAGAGTGTCTCACTCACTTCCCCTGACTCACCTTCTTTTGATAACTTGCAACCAGTAACCATTGGTGTTCCAACCGGTCTTGAGTCTTCCATCCCAAAAGTCTTTAGGATCTCCATGATGTACTTTAATTGAGTGATGTAGATCCCATATTTGATTTGTTTAATCTATAGTCCAAGAAATAATTTTATTACCCCTATCATGGACATCTCAAATTCCTTTCTTATTTCTTCAACAAAAGATCTGCATAGTGTGTTATTGCCTCCAAAAATAATATCATCAACAAATATTTCAGCAATCAAAATCGTATTATTAATATCACATTTTAGATACACATTACTATTCTCACTTGTTCTTTTAAATCCAATCTTGATTAGATATACATGTGACCTTTCATACCATCCCTGGGGTGCTTGTTTCAAACCATATAGTGTCTTGTGCAGTTTTCATACCATTTCCTTGTTAGTATTCTCAACAAAACCTCTAGGTTGTTCTATATAGACTTCTTCTTTAAGAATACCATTAAGAAATGTAGACTTGACATCCATTTGATAGACTTTAAATCCTTTGTATGTTGCATATGCTAGTATAATTATAACTCCTAATCTAGCAATAGGTGCAAAAGTTTCACCATAATCAATACCTTCTTCTTGTGCATACCCCTTGAAAACTAGTCTTTCTTTGTTTCTGATTACATCTCCATGTTCATTCAATTTTTTTCTAAAAATCCACTTTGTGCCAATAACATTTTTATCTTTAGGTCTCTATACTAAAGTCCATGTGTTGTTCTTTTTAATCTGATCTATCTCTTCTTTCATAGCTTTAACCCAGTCTTCATTCTCCAAAGAATCCTTTACTCTTCTAGGCTCTAATTTAAAATTTAAGGATGTATTATCTCTTACCTCTCTTCTTGTAATAATTCCATCATTCTTGTCTCCAATAATATTGCTCGGTGAGTGGTGTATCCTCACATACTTGGCTAGAATAGACTCGGTAGGTGGTGGTTCTTCATTTTCACCATTTGGTAGTAGTTCTCTCTATTCATCTTCCTCCTTGGTTTGTGATTTTGGTAAAGTATAAGGAATCTCAGGTTGAACATAAAAAAATCTTTGGTAGTCCTCGGGCTCCTTCACTAGTAAAATTGGCCCCTATTTTTGACAAAAATTGTCTGAATTATCTACGCAGATTGGTCAAAAGACCCACAAATTGCTTTGTTGGTATTTTTATCGTCAAAAGATCGACACATTCTTGTTAACATCAAAATTTATACACAAACTTGGTCAAAATTAGCATATTCAAACGCCCACATTATTCATCAAAATGTTTGAAGAGTTTCGACCAAATTTAGTTGAAATGTTTGAAAATTTTTGACCCTGTTTGGTCGAAATGTTTCGACCAAATCTAGTCGAAATGTTTGAAAAGTTTCAACACAGAATTGTCAAAATATTTCGACCAAACTCTTTATGTTTCGAACAGGATGCCAAACCCATGACACAAGCTTTTGACACATAATGTTTGAAACATTTCGACCATTCTCTTTCTATTTTGACCAATGAATGTCAAAATTTCAACGATAATTGAATTTTTAAAAAAAAAAAAATTCTGAAACCAAATAGCCTCAGTTTTTGTACTCAGCTTCAATAGAAGATGGACCAATAACAAATTGCTTCTTTCTCTCTAACAAACAAGTCTTGAACCAAGTGAGAAGCTATAATTTCACGACTTCAACTTATAGCTGCTCACTTGGTTCAAGACTTTTTTGTTAGAGAGAAAGAAGCAATTTGTTATTGGTCCATCTTCTATTGAAGCTGAGTACAAAAATTGAGGCTATTTGGTTTCAAAATTTCCTCATTGAGTTTGGTATTCAATCTAAACAACCATCAATCATATTTTGAGACAATCAATGTGCTACTCAAATCTCATGTATCCCAATCCATCATCAAAGGACCAAGCATATTGACATCCAGATACACTACATTGGGGAACTCATTCATGGACAAGTCATCAGTCTACTATTGCCCAACATCCAAGCAAGTTGCCAATATTTTTACCAAAACCTTCACATAAAGAAAGTATTCTTATTTGTTAACTTTATTGGGGGTGTGGGAGGCTTCATCTTGTGGGGGGATACTTGGTCTTTCCTTACTCTTGAGGTCCTTTCTCTCTCCATTTGGAGGGAGAAGGGTCAAAGCTATTCTAATATTGTTTCATTAATAAATTTAAACAAACAACCATCCACAGGTCCAAAGTCAAGGCTATACCTAGCCCCAACCAATACCTCCAAGGAACTTTGGTAAGGATGTAACATAACATTATCACAACCATATATGACAAAAAATAATGCTAGACTTGAAAAGTAGATAAAACTATCTTTTTTAGTATACTCTTTGGAAGGCCTATGGAAAGTAGATACGGACAAGTGCCTTAAAGTAGGTTTTTGTGCCACCTAATTGGGAGGGTATCAAAGAGGAACCCAAAATAAATAAGAGATGGGATCACATGTTTGAACACTTAAAAACATCATTGAATTCTCATCCACATCTTATTTTGTCAATAGATCCATTTTACCCATGCTAAGATTCAATGTTTTCTTTCTTCAACATTGAGGAAGATAATCCCCCAGTTTTCAAGCCCATTTTGCAAGTTTCTTGAATGCCATCATGACCGTGTTAGGAAGGAGACAAATTTTGTTACAATGTATGCATACAAATAAACTCTCCAAACAAAAGTTCAGTTTCCATGGCATCACACCATAATTCCTTCTTAAGATAAACCACATATACCCCAATGACATGTTGAGTTCAATCTATGTGTGTATCGATATATCAATTAATTTGTTTCACTGGTTTATTCACTAAATGTATTTGGCACACCATGACCTGGCCATTTAGCTTCAAAATATAATATACTGATGAAAATGACAAAACCAAGTAGCATGTATATACTCATCATGAACAGATTCATCAACGTTAATAAGGAAGTAAAAATTTCATGATTCTTTATGTGGCACAATTACCTTGTTACAAACTTACAAAGCATTACAACTGCTCAAAAATAAACCATAGCATACATAGCATGATTCCAACACATAATTAATTGCTTGAATTGACAGCACAAACTGATAGCCAGTTGGCACAAGATGCATATTACATTGGGCGTAAGGTGCATATTTCATTGGGCATAGTTTTGTTTCTATGACATTATTGTAGATAAGATATTGAGTCAAAAGTTATATCTCCTTTGTCAATGGAGATTGAAATATAAAATATCAGAACAAAACCAAATCTACCACAAATACACGATTCACCAGTTAAGAGTGATATTTAGTTGCATTACATAAACTTCTATCTTGGGATCCGTTTATTAATATGCTATAAATATATAATAACAATATGTAGATAATAGCTATCATAATCTGACTTAGACAAGGTATAAATACACAAGCTCACACTCTTTGAGACATATGCCCTTTAAGCAACTTTCAGACATATCTAATCTGTAGATGTACTCTCAAATATCTTGTCAGCATTGCCAACTTCAAATCCATCCTGCCTATGACACTCCAAGATCTGTAAAGTAAAACAAGAGTTAGAACCAATAGATTTTGATCTGATTGACTTATTTCTAACACCCCACCTATAAATAACATCAAGTACCTTGGATGTATAAATGAATTCAATAAACATAAATTTTTGACATTAGGGGAAAGTTGACATACCAAGGGAAAGAAATCAGGACCAAGCATGATATTAGAAGATCTGATGTCTCGATGTACAATGGTGCCTTCACCACATTAATCATGCAAATACCTCAGTCCTTTGGCAACCCCTATTGCAATCCTTCGCCTCGCTTCCCATGACAATATCTTGGTACAAGAAAGGTGGTGATCAAGCCATCCATTGGAGACATATTCACAATCAAGGTAAGGACTCAATTTATCATTGCAAAATGCCAATAGAGCTAAGATATTCTGATGGTGAGCCACTTTTACAAAGTCCATTTTAGTCTTGAAATAGGTATCAAAAGATCAGGCCTCAAACTTCTTCACCATGACCTTATATTCAGAACACCCATCCTCATTTAGAATTCCCTTGTATAACTTCAATATTCTATTTTGGGTAAATAAGTCATCATTTTTTACTTTTGTTATTTCATCACAGGAGAGCTCTCATGGAGGACACAATGAATCCTTGACCTTCTTTCTGCAATCACAACCACAACAAGTTTTACTAACTTTCTCCTCTCTTTTTTATGGATTTTGCAGAGCACTACTAAAATTTTTGGAGTCATGAGTGACACAAGCTCTTCCATTCATACACACATCAATTGGGACTCCACTGGATGGTTTTCTCTCCATTTGTCTATTGGCTTGAAAAGCTCCAGGGAAGGAGGTAATTGTATATCATTTCATGACAAAACTCTGCCATTACAATGAAAGTCATTGCTATGCCTTGGCTATGTACTATTGATTGTTTCTCTCAGTAGTAATACATTGTTCTTTGGGTGCTTCTACAGTGTGAAACATCAAGGCTTTGATAATCACTATTCCCTTATAGCATTTCATAATATAACTTTAAATAATACTATTTATTAGCATTACTAGAGTTGTTGGTATTAGTGATTTGAATCCACACTTTCATCTTGTTTGTTGCTTCTCATTATGCATTCTGGTTCACTGATGTCATTATTTAAAATCCTTATGCTGAAATTGTTAGTGGTAACAATAGTGTCACTTGTCATTATACTTGTTGATATTAGATCCTATGACTATCATATATTCTGTCAACATTTTCTCATTTTGTAAAATATTTCCATAATGAGAACATTCAAATCTGATTTCTCTTAGCACTGAAATCCATTATTATCATGTATCTACCTTTATAGCAGCCTGTCAATGTGTTAAATTTTTTTTTACTCTTATAGCTCTTAAAACATATGATGTATCTGTAAACTGTTCTCTGAATGACCAAAAATTCTGTCTTAGAAGCTTGTGAGTGCCCTCAATGACTGATATTGATATTACAGTGAGTACTTTTGTAGTATATATTCTTGTCCAGTAACATAGTTATTTTCATAATTTCCATACCCAACATAGCACAAAGCACCACATTCATAGAGATTTTCTCAATGTTCCTTAGACTCTTTTATCTTTGATTTTTTATAGATCAAAATGTATTTATTGTTCAGTAGAACTTCTATATCCCTTCACTATAATGACACATGACTATATTCCACTATAATGACACATGACTATATTCCAAATATTATTATTGTTTTCATTATTGGCATTACCTTTCCCTATGAGCTTCTATGTTTAATATATGACACAATGAAACCCTCTTTGTGGTTGTGAGCTCCATGATGGTTCCATTTATGGACACTTTTCAAGTACTAATGTATTGAAAGTTGTAACTGAATGATACAATTTGCGTGAGTTAGATTTTCATAACAAATGAACCTTTGGGATGTTTTCTAGTCTGAATTTTAAATTGCTCTATTGCTATGAGATATTCTGACATCTAATATTGACTACTTAGAAAAAAAAAAAATCATCTAATTGAGAATAGGGAGAAGAGAAACATTCACAATAAAATGGGCAGTGAAAAGCATCCATGAATGATCATCTCTGATCTGTCAGCAAGAACCTTTGGCAAAGTCATTAATACTTTCTTCAATTGTTTCTTTATTTCTTTC
>MU225392.1:1926313-1984674 GCA_018584345.1 Thuja plicata
GTCAACTTCGGGTATTTATAAGCATTAGTTGATTACCAGTTGTGTTCCTCTTAGCAACCGTTAGGTCCTTTGAATAGATTGTGTATTGTCAAGGAAATAGTAAATCTAGTTGGATTCACTCAGATCCCTAACTGACCATCTCTAGTTTTCTTCTATAATAATTTCATATGCAAAAGGAGACATAGTTTACTCCTATATCCAGTATGCAATGTCATTTCTATTATTAACTCCTCTATTTATTTTATCAAATAGAGAAATAAACATTTCATGTTGTTTCCTTAAAAGAAATCAGGTCAAATTTGAGTAACTCAAGGCCTTAAATCCCAATGAAGGAGAGAAGAGGCCACAAGGTGGTCAAGACTATGATATCAAGTGATCTTTAAAGACCACCAAACAAAGGGAGAAAATGAGAAGATTATGAGAAACCCAAACACATTTCTAGGTTCTCAATTTTATGGGATTTGAGGCATCTAACAATATGATATTCCAAGATTCTCAATTTTTTCATCAATCAAACTCAATATAATGGAAACATTCCTATTACAAAACTCATCATGTCAACTTTTAAGTATCATATTCCCAATGTTAACTCATGCTGCAAAATCAGGCTTCAAGGCCTATTAGGCCTTAGCATCACAACCACCATACTCACAATGTCTAGTCCTTATTTGAAATATATAACAACAACAACTAATCAATAATATGGCTTATACTGACTTCTCCCAATGCCTTTCATATTGAAAGAGTACTTCATTTGAGTCCTTTTATCATACCTTTCAAACTGCCTTTACATGTTGTCCATAAGACTAAGAACTCATTGTCCACAATCAGAATCATTAGCCACAGTAATATAATATCACAATCAACTAAACAAAATAAAATTTATTCAATCATCTCCCATTTACTGGCTTTCTATACACAAGGTGGAAATATACATCATGTTCATAGGGTTTAGGTCACAAAAAAATAAGCTTGCAAAACTGACTGTCACTGTTTAGACAATACGAACCATGGATTTAGTGAGAAGTCCTAAACAAAAAAGTATCAAAATCCTTTTCTTTGGTTATAAGAGGGTATTGGATCAATGGAGATCCATTTCAAACTTCAGTGGTGTCCATTTTCCAAGAACCAATTCAAATAAACAAGACTTCCCTTTCACTGTGACTGTCATTATCATGACAGTCAGACTGTACTCATTAAAATCAGAGCCCAACCTCTTGCAATTCATTTGTCATGCATGTAGCAGGGAGTATCTATCTTATTTCAACCTTATCCAATCCTCTTATGCCATTTAAAAACCTTCCAAACTTTAATAATAGATAGAACCATTCAATAAACCATTAAAACACTGGCATTTCACGGTGTGAGCCTGATAGGGCATCAACTTTCTCATAAAAACAGTATTTTAATCTCAAACCTTTTTGTTTAGAAAGAGGACTCAAAGTGCTATTGAATTCCAAAGTTAGAGATTTTTCCAACAATGTAACTAAAAGATATCAGTCAACCATTCATGAAGCCCCTGTTAGTGAGGGTTTATGACTATTTTTAGAGAAATTAATCATTCTTCCTCTACAAACACACGACAAATGTTCTAATCAAGTTTACAACAAAGCTAACACATCACACCACAACCTATAATAGGTTTTTGAGCCCATCCAATCCAAATGCCAATAGAAATATGTCTTGGAAACAGTAAAACGTGACTGACATAGAGAGCAGTCAAGAACATTGAATAAGAACATCAATTTTACTCATTGCTTCTTCAATCAAAATAACAAACAATATGTAGAATGTTTAGTTTTGGGCAAGAAAAACTCTTCAATCTAATCTTTAATCAAAATATGCAAAATGTTTAGTTCTGTGCTAGCCCTAACCTACAGGTTTCGTTGGATTCTCGAAAATGCCCTCCTCCTGCCCGCGAGTGAACTGAAAAGTGAGTTTCACTTTTCATTTTTTTTTTTGTTTATATCCCGTATTCGTCAAACTTTCGACAAACTAAGTATCATCAAAATTTCGATGAAATTGCGGTCATAAACCAAAAAAAAAATCTAACAAGCCAAAAAAGGCCTTAGCCAAAATTAAAGGTAGAAAATAGCTATCAAATGTATTAGTGCTTCTTTCTATCCTCATCATTTTTCTTTGCAAATTCATCAATTCTTACATTTGCACTTTCCACAATTTTGTTAGTAGACTTGTTCAAACATTTGTAATATTTTCTCTTTATAGAATATCCTAAGAATATTCCTTCATCTCCTTTAAAATCAAACTTACCATCTCTAGCATCTTTTAGAATATACCATCTACTTCCAAATACTTTGAAATAACTTACATTCTGTTTATGATCATACCAAATCTCATATGAAGTCTTATTTGTACCTTTCTTTAGTTGTACTCGGTTAAGTGTATAAGCAATAGTGTTGACTGTTTCTCTCTAATATGTTTGAGAAATACACTTCTCAATCATCAGTGTTCTTTCATAATCCACAGTGCATCTATTTCTCCTTTCAGCTATACCATTTTGTTGTGGTATCCTCGGTGTAGACATTTGTCTATTTATTCCATGTTCATTGTAGAAGAGTGTAAACTCATCAGAAGTAAACTCTCCTCCTCTGTCAGATCTCAGAGACTTTAGTTTTTTTCCAGTCTCCTTTTCAACTCTTTTTTTATACCACTTAAACATTTGGAAAGATTCAGATTTTTCTTTTAAAAACATGAGAGATATCATTCTATAATAATAATCAACAAACAAAATGAAATATCTATCACCATAATAGCTTTATGTTCTCATCGGTCCACATAGGTCAGTGTGCACTAAGTCCAAAATTCCTTGTGTAATGTAAGACTTATAAAACTTGACTTTGTCATTTTACCAACTTGACATTCTTTGCACATGACATTTTCAAGTTTATCCAATCTCAGTAGACCTCTAACTCTATTATTTGTTCTCACTTTAATTAAGTTGTCAAAATTCACATGACATAACCTCTTGTTCCATATCCATGCATCCTCAAATTTAGCATATAGACAACTATTATTAGATGTATCAAGGTAAAATAATTTACCTTTATATTGTTCTCCAGTGACAATTAGACTTCCTTTTTGAGAAAACACTTTTACCTTTCCATTCTGAAATTCTAGTCTCGATGTCCTATATTGTTTAGTTGTGTCACACTCAACAGAACATACTTTAGTCCTTCAATCAAATAGATATCATCACATTTGGTATTATTCAATAGAATTATAGAACGTTTACCTTTCACAGGATATGGGGCATCATTACTAAATCTAACATATCCTTCATCATTTTCTGTCATATTAATGAACTTAAGTGTGTCACCGGTCATATGGTGTGAACAACCACTATCTATAATCCATGTATCATTTTTGCTTACATGTGATATTAGGGATTTTTCTTCTTTCTTTTCTTATTTAGAATTATCCTTGATAATAACATATATAACTTCTTCATCGTCATCATAATATGTATCATCATTGGTTAGTCCTTCATTAGCAATGTGGCATGACTTCTTACCTTTGTGCTTGAAATCTCAGAATCTCCTGAATCTGTTTTCTCCTTTTTTATCATCTTGGTTGTCTTTATTCTCATCATTGTCATTTTCAGGGAATCTAGCAACAATGTGACCAATCTTGTTACATTTAAAACATTTCAAAGGTAGCTTACCTCAGTACTTTCCTTTACCTCTATGTAGTCTTCTAGCTAGTAGAGCTTCAAACTCTCTTTCATTTGCTTCATCTTCAGCATACCTTTCTTCTAACTCACTCTTGCAATTATAAAATCTTTCACTAGCACTACTTGCATAACCATCACTAGGTCTAGACTCCCTAGAGCTTCCAATATTCAAAGATGATTTAAATCTAGACTCAATCCTTGCAGTGGTAGGTAAACTATTATCAAAATCAGTTAGCTCAAAACAAATCAACTGACCAATAACAGTATCCCGTGAAACAGTCATATGAAGAATGGATCTCAGTTATTGTATTGTAGATACTCAGATGAAATACACAAGTAACAATGTCCTCAACAATTTTCTTGTTACATCTTCTTCATCTATATGTCCTCTGACACTTCTGATAGAATTCATAGTTTCCTTCAGTCTTGCACTTTATTTTGTAGGATATTCACCTTCTTTCATTCTCATAGAATCAAATTTGCCTCTCAAGCTTTCATCTTTTTCCTTCTAAACATGCTAATCTCCACCATGTACCAATGGAATATTATCCCACATCTATTTTTTTGTATCACATCCTTTAAGGTCATTGAACTCCAGGTCGGTGAGACAATATGATATCCCAATCATAACTTGTGTGTGATCTTGTCTTTCTCTTATTTTATCAAGAGTCATAGGTCCAAATGGTGGTGGTGAATACTCATTGTCAAGATAGTATAATGCATACTCTCCAATCCCAGATAATTCCAACCTCATTATATTTTTCCATGTAGATAAGTTATCCTTATACAACTTTGGTGTCTCCCTCTTATACATCTTCAGATCTTTAACTCAACTCTTTTAAAGTTATCTATTTAGAGAACTAGGCTCTGATACCAATTGTTGGTTTACTGACAGAGGGGGATGAATCAGAAAACTATGTTTACTTAAACCTTTTAAATATTAACTATGATTCAACTTGCTAGAACAAACTAAAAAAACAACCGAATCACTAATAACTTCAATAACTCAATCAAAAAATTGATTAAACAGTAAATATCATGCACATAAATAATTCAACACACATAACACCATATTTAATGAGGAAACCCAATTTGGGAAAAACCTATGTTGGAATTTTCACCCACAAATGAAAATGCTCTTCTGAAGTATGCTCGATTAAAAGTCAATCATATTAAAGATTACAATACACATTGTTATATGTGACCCTATTAGGGGATTTACCTCAAACCTATTAAGATCTTCACCCTGTTATGAGTGGCCAGGTTAGAGGGCTTTGAACAATCTTTTAAAATGTCACCTTTCTCAAGGAATTTACAATAAGATTGTCAAGTCCACCTGGTTAAGATATTTATCTATTACAAATATAAATAAGCAACAATATTTAATTTGATCTGTAAAACTACAACTACCTCTTGCTTGATCAGATCCCTTATGCGCTCTCTGACTAATGGCATCAATACTTCATCTATCTCTACTCTAGATTCATATTTACACCTCTTTTCTCTTCACTACTTCACTCAGTAGCACTTCAACACTTCAACTTGCCAGCCCTTGTGCTATTCGAATTCATCCTTTAAATAGACTCTATTTTTTCCTCTTAATCTCCTTGATTAGGTTTTTCTTCAATCACTCTCAGTCGTTAGATCAACTTTTTGAACAGATTCAGTGAATTTGATACTTTATTAACTGCTTCAGTATCACCTCAAACTTGCGCTTTTCTTGGAAGTAAAATGATCACTTTTTCTCTTAATCTATACCATGGATCTTTACCTTGAATTTTCCTATGCTTAGATCTTGTAACTAAATTTTTCTTCATCCTTGGAATCTTCCACATCACTGTGGCTTGCCATTAAATGCATTCTTATCCTTGTTTCTAACAATTGTTCCACTCGGTAAGTAACCCTCAGCTCGGTAACTAACATGCACTTCTCAGTGCCTCAATGTCTCGGTGTCTTGACCGACTAACACAACCCTTTACCGACAGACTTCTTTCCTCTTAGTAACTTAACTATTTATATTACCAACTTCACCAATATTCTTTACCAACTTGATAAAATAGAAAAAGTTTATCTTAATAGTACCATATCATTGTCTGATCGTTATTAACTGCCCAATTAAATCAACTCTGAAAGATATGGCAATTCAATATGAAACAAAAATCAATTAATTGACATCAATGACAAAATAATAACTAATCTAATCCTTTCTACAATCTTTTATACCTCTGATCTCATT
The DNA here is from genome assembly GCA_018584345.1 of Thuja plicata. NCBI lineage: Eukaryota > Viridiplantae > Streptophyta > Pinopsida > Cupressales > Cupressaceae > Thuja > Thuja plicata. The sequence goes on from MU225392.1 coordinate 1,932,241, forward strand.
CTTCATCATCATCTCCATCAGTTGAGTAACATCATGAACCTCTTCAAAATATCATGCTACCTTCTTCTGCTAATCCTATAGATGAAAATGCATTGATAGATCATATTCGAGTAGATTTCCTGAATATCACATTCTATCTACATGAATTCCCACCTCAAGAAGTAAGGAATGCAACAGACCCACCAATGATCATTGTGTATTCTAATGGTTTTGGCATTAGGAAAACTATCATTGACATTTTTTCAACCCTCAATGGGTATATAGTCTATACCTATTGCCAAAAATCAAGTTTGATTCTAATTCCCTTGCTACATATTCTTTGTTTATTCGTGGGTTTGATAATACTAGTAATACATCCTTAAGAACTATTATTTTTCCTTTGAAAGTTGGACAATTGTTTATTCCAACCTTATTATATCTTAAGAAAGGGCCTTTACCATACAACCTTCTCTTGGGTAGACCTTGGATCATTTCTTTGGGAGTGGTTACTTCTACCCTTCATGGCTTTGTTAAGTTTGTTTCTAACAATCAAGTGATTTTAATCAAAGCTTACCCTGATGCCATGCATTTACGCCAAATGGTAGCTATTGGTCATGCTTCAATTACACCTACCTTTCATAACTATATTCCTTTATTTTCTTCTAATATATCAATAATTGTTCCCGTGGTGTCTCATGAAAAACACATTCATGTGAAAGTTGTCCCTAAAGAGGATAATTTGCAAGAACAAGATCCTCCAAAAGAAGTATTTCCTAATTCTAAGCCTTCTCCTTCATCTCCTTTCAAATCAAACACATGCTTTGGCGATGATTGGGATTCTTTGGACTTTACAAATTCCTTCATTGGATAATATAAAGTCAACCCTATCCACCTTCACATTCCAAAAATACCATTTGCGCATGTTGTCAAAGATGATTATTCTTTTGTATAGCAGGAACATGTAAATACCATTGATTATACCATTCATGGTGATCCTCCCCCTCTTAAGGAGTTTCAATCACACTATGGTCAAGGAATCAATATCCTTTATAAGTATGTATTCAAAGGAGATAATATTGGATGCATGGAACATGAATTTAAGATCCCGTTAGAACTAAATCACTATCTTTTACGAGGGCTTTGGGTTATAGGCCTTCTCCTCTATCTTCAACTCCTCCTACATCATCTAATGTCTCTATGTATTCCATAAGAGAAAGGATTGCTTCCTACTCCTTATTTTTTATCTAAACAAGAGCATATGTTGTTACGGCTTCTCAAATCCCACTTGATCACTCTTCCTCCTACACGAAACAAGCTCCATATGAATGATAAAGAAAGACACTCTTTTTGTGTGTATCATCAAGTGTTGGGTCATTCTACTAGTGAATGTAAGGCCTTATTAGAGAAAATATAACAACTTCATGAATCGGATGTCATCAATCATTAATTTTTTGATACACCCTCTGATGACCTTATGGCAAGAAATATTGTCAATTAGTGCCAAAACACTTAGTCATCACAATGTTGACCGAGCCAGCAGTGCAACCCAAGAAGTTACTATGTAACCCGAGCAGTGGCAGTGTTGACCAAGTAGATAGTGGTAATCAGTATTACCCGAGTGATTAGAGTAGCACGAGTACACAAAGTATCATGAGTGCCAAAGTTTAGTATGTTGCCCGAGTGACAGCATAATGCCCGAGTGCCAGTGTATTTCCCAAGTGGATCACTGGACCCAAGTGACAACATAATGCCCAAGTGCTAGTGTATTTCCCAAGTGGATCACTGGACTTGAGGAACATTTTTGGGCTGACTTAGCTTATATTGTTAGATATTAATTTATCTTTTGGAAGCCGACTTACAGTTGCATTTGGTTTGGATACGGTATAAATATAAAGTATTTTGTTTATCCAAAGTGTGTGTGAATATATGTGTAAGAGAATGTATGCAAATATGAAGAGACTAATTATTTAAGAGGCTACATCAGTATACAGAACAACAAAGACTCATCCATCACAGTTAGGTGATTAGTTTATATCATTGGATCTTATTCACCAATTCAGAGTTGCATTGAAGATCATCTACTGGTTCATCCTAACAGGTGCATCAACAAAATCCTCTAACAAGGTGGACCTAACAGTCCTTTATAAATCTCCTAATAGATTTTCATTACTTGATTGTATTGTATTAAATCCTTTCACAAGGTGGACCTAAAAATCCTTATTTCTCCTAATAGGGAAGGCCATCAGAAGTGGTCAATTGTAAGCTTTAACAGGCTAAATTTATATTGCAGTAATAAATCTTGTAGGTACCTGTTACCCTTTTTTTTTCTCATTTGGTAAAATTGTCTACAGGTGGAGTAAAATGAGGCTCCCACAAGGGTTGAGCCTAGCCTATGAGAAAGACTTTAATTTTCTGGTCTTGGTTGTGTCCTCTGCTATCTTTTTAGTTCCCTATTTTTTGCCTTGTCTATGCAAAAATATTCTAAGTATGAAAACCCTATGTAGTTCATGATATAACCCTAGATACTTGAGACTTGTTCTATTTTGTCATGATAACTTATCTCCCTCTAAAGACATGTGCAAAAAATATAATGCCCTTTAGTCTCCTAGTTGCATAATGAAAACCGAATATCCCATATCATCTAGCGATCCCGAGATTGGCTCAGTCGCGTAGTCTCAATATGAAAGGGAATATTCTCAAAGGATTAAGAGATCTAGTGACTAGCCGTCAGATGTAAAGAAAAAATGAATCAATGGTGGTTGAGTTATCTCCGGATGACAGTTGAAAATTCAAATATATCTGGTGACTTAGGGACTTAGGTTTCAATTGCATTGTCTCATTAAAAACTCAGGGTTAAAAGAATCAATCTGGTGACCTTGAGACTATGAAGGAAATGGTGACCTAAGTTCTTCTTAGAGTTAAAGTGAACAACAAATTACAGTATGACACATGGCAGTGAGTGGACCCAAATTCAATACATTCGATCGGGTGATTGCGTGATGCAGATAGAATATTCCATATTCATTAAGCGACAACAAGACTTGCTTTAGTCGGGTGGTTTCGTAATCAAAAAGAATATTCTCTCAGGGTTCAGAGACTTGGCGACCACCGTCTGATTTAAAGAAGATCTAATGCTTGTCATGTGATCTTGTGATGAAGCTAGGGTTAGTGAAAATATTAGGAGACTTAGCGACAAAGAGAAAAGGGTGACTTGAGGTTATGATGCAGTGACTGGGTAGATAAAAGGATCCTATGGCAACGTTTTAAAATAAAATAAAATTTTAATCTCAGCCATCGATACAGATAACCGCGCCACCTATGACCATTAGGATTTAAATATTTAAAGGGAAATTCAAATATCTGATCTCAGAAGTTATGACAGAAATGACTGGCACAGGGAAGTAGATGGATCGGCCGACTTCTCAAAGCAGAGTTATGGCGAGGGAAAAGATATTTAGGAATATAAGATCAATCAAGGATATTTATGATGGCATTAAATAGCTGAATTTAGAATTAGGGTTTCTGATTATTCTATTTCCAATATAATAAAACCCTAATTTCTGAATCAGATTGACTCTTGAGCCTACGTGCTAGAGGAGGATGTATATAAGTACTTTAGTTCTCCTTTTGGAGTTAGTTTTTTGGAGATTTGTTAGACTTTTTGTGGCATTTGTTCTTCCCTCAGGTCTTTCATGTTTGTAATTTCTCATTAGAATCCAAGTTATGTGAAGACTTCATGAGACATCTTCTTTGTCCTTGGGTCTTTTTTTTATTTTTATTCTTCTTATCTGAAGCATAATATATCGATAGTCTATTAGAAAAATTTGAGTTCCCTCAAGTTATTCTTGCTTTCTTGCATGATTGTGTACTATCGTGAATGATTTTATTTAGTTAGTCTTGGGGATTCAGTTCATTCCTGGCTTCCTTGTCTCATTTATGTTCCCACATGCTAGAGTGGATGTTTGTTTGCAATTTATAGTCTGTGTCTACCCCATTGCCAATGCTATTGTTTGAGGAATTCTCTCTTCCCCTGAATAGCGTCTTTCCTCTTAAGGCCTCTCTATGAAACACTCTATAGAAGACCTATCTAAGGAAGGATATGTGTCTCCATTCATGGTTTCATGCTAGCTCTCAGTCAATTTATTGTGATTCATGTCTTTTGGTGTATCACCTAGTAGGATAGTTTTCTTACCGGTTATTTACCTTTCAGTATTCCTTCTATCCCTTTTGCTATCCAGTTTACTTTCAAGCACAAGAAGGAAATTTGGGTGATTATTCAGGAGGAACCAGCCTAGAATCTAGAGGTTTCATTTAAGTTAGCAAAGGTCCCACACCTGGAAATGATTCCCATGTTATGCTAGATTATCAAGACTATGAGAGCTTGAATAGGGTGCAAATTTAGTGTATAACAGTTCTGGCACGCCCGGTGGGACAACTACATAAAAGAAGTTGATCTTTCAAATCTATGCATATTTCTTATATACTAATTACATAGTATAGACCTAAGAAGAGGTTTCACTCTCAAAGTATATCTGGTGACTCCATTGGTGTGAGGAACAGAAGATCCAGCCCTGTTCAAAGTTTATGAGAAAGGTTGAGACAAGAAGCTCAAGTCATTCTGAATTCCTGCAGCTGCCTCTAAAAATAAGTTACCATGGGTCATCTCAAAGAACATCCCCTACAAGGAGAGTACAATCCACACCACTTGATTCACAGGAGAGACCTTGGAATTTTCACTATAGAAGGAGAGGGAGGTCTCTAACTAGAGAGCTACAAGAAGATTCAACTCTACTACCTGGCCCTAATACAACTCATTCAGTTGCTTCCCAACAATTTATAATTCCTACCATGGCCAGACAATTTTCCTTTGTGCCCTTCAATCAAGGAAGTTACTTGAACTTTTCTCAACACCATGATGTGCCCTTAGCAGCACTCAAAAGTCTACCTGATTTCATAGGTGAAGGACAAACAACAGCTTGTGAGCACATAAGAGGTGTAGCCACCATCTGCAGTTTATATCATATTACAGAAGAAGATGTGGCTACCAAGCTTCTTGCAGCCTCTTTCAAAGGTAAGGCCTTAGACTGGTTCAGAACATTGTTTGTTGGTTCCATTGATTCATGGGATAGATTAGGAGAATCATTGAGAAAATTCTTAGAAGATAAATCAGATTATTTATCTCTGGTTGAGCAGCTAACAACCATTAAGAGAGCTCCTCAAGAGCAGATGACAGATTTTAATAGTAGATTCCTTAAAACATCGAATAGGATCCCTGTCTTTGGAAGACCTTCCGCAGACCATGCTTTCCTATATTTTTTGAAAAGCTTAAATAGCAATATCTCTGTCATGATCCAATCTATGGGAGGTACCTCATTACCTCAGGCTTTTGACATAGTAGTCAATGCTGAAATTGTTTAATCCAAGTAGGCATGATAGCCCCAAGGCCACCCATGCCTACTTTTCCTAGCATTCAGCCTAGTATGTCCTTGAATGTTTCCCCCATACACTCCCATACCCACTATAGTAGCCCCTCAAGAAAGTACAAGCTATGGGGAATCCAAAGCAGCCTCTTCTCAGGAGTTGCTTGATTTGAGAAGCAATCAACAAGAAATACAAAATAATCAGCAAGAAATAACTAACTTATTGCAAACCCTAACCAAAGAGTTGACCAATTTAAAGAAGAAAAACCAAGGGAATAGACCACCCTTTCAGCCAAAAAAATCCAAGTCCCAACCAACAGTATCAAAATCAAGGACAACCTTACCAACAGAATAGGCCACCATATCAAGGAGGTTATCAGGGACAAAGGAAAAACTACAATCAAAGGTCATTCCAACCTCATAATCCAATGCCCCTTAATTCTGCAAATCCAGTCAGGGATGTGGTCCCAATTCAAAATAATCTTGCTGCAGAGATAGAATAGTGCTATCCTTGTAATCAGTCCCATAACCAAACAACATGCTTAAATGGAATGGTGCATCAAGCACTCATGGTGCAGAATGCCTCAAATGTACAAAAAAAGGCCTCTCCTGGTGAGCCACCTCCCCAACAAGAAGCATATGTTGATGAGACCGCTCTCCCTAATTGGGAGCAACAAGATTTCAATGGATTTAATGGTGAAACCCCAATTGTTGCCAACACTAAGTCTAAAAGAAGAGCTCAAGACATGGAGCAAACATGAGATAGGGATAAGGCTTCTACATATGTAGAATCTTCACAATCATTTACTCCTATCATATTGAAGAAGGTCCCCATCATTCCAATCAAGGAAAATCAACCTTCAAAGGAGGTTGAGCCTGTTATAGTAAGGACACACCAAAGAGTACACACAACAACACCCTTCAACATTGTGGACAACATGAAGAAAGTAAATGTCACTATGTCTATGTGGGAATCTTTGGCTATTCCGGGACAACCTGAGATCTTGAAGAAGGCTATGGGTGAAGTGTCAACTCCTCAACCCACAAAAGATACAACAAAGCCAATATTGGTCAACACTGATCAAGAAAAGGAGGCTCCAAGCAGCAAGCCCAAAGAAGATACCATTAAAGGTAGGAACTTGAAACCACCTCCCTTTTATGTATCTTTAATTATTGGAAAATATTTAGTGCACAATTATATGGTAGATAGTGGAGCTACTAGTACTGTCATGCCTAAGAAAGTGGCTGACCAATTGGGTCTGAAATATGAGCCTTTCCAAAAGAAGGTTACCCAACTTGATGGTTCCTCAATAAACACAATAGGTGTAGCTAAGGATACCAGCTTAGTCCTCCATGCAAGCCCCAATTTCTCTATCCTACTTGACATATATATCATAGACCTTCCTACCCTATTTTCAATATGCTTATCAAGGGAGTTTGCAGCCAAGATAGGAGGCTATCTTTCTTCTGACTGGTCTCACATGCTTTTCCATACAATGTATGGAACTAAGGTCACTATCAAGTTTGAATCATTGGCAGCGCACCATATAGAACCTTACATATCCAATGTATTCAATTAAATCTGCCTTGCACTTGATGCTGATGACTTCCCAATCATCAGAGAAAAAAACACCAAAATAGAAGATATCCTAGATATCTATCTAGATGAATTAGAATCAGAGAGAGATTCAAAGGCCCAAGCTAATGTCATTTGGGATGCTGGTTTGGGAAACTATTTTATTCAAGAAGAAGGTTGCATAGAGCCAAATCTTTCCAAGGCAAACACCGAGTTAGAAGATCAGTGCAACCAAGTTTGGGAGCTATACTTTGATGGTGCTAGAATCAGACATGGTGCTGGTGGTGGTGCAATGCTAGTTTCTCCTAAGGGAGAGAAGTATTATACAACTTTTAGATTCAATTTCTCTTGCACTAGAAACACTACTGAATATGAGAGCTTAGTAAATGGATTGGAATAGGCAAGAAAGAGAGTTATTAAAGCCCTAAAAGTTTATGGTGACAGTGAGCTAGTTGTCAATCAAGTAAGAGGGGTAAGTGCAAAAAAAATTGATAAGATGAGAGCATATAAGCATCGAGTTAGGGATGCAATTGAAGATTTTTATGCTTTCAATATTGTTGCAATCCCTAGGAAATTAAATAAAAATGAAGATAGATTAGCTGTTGTTGGATCTCGGTATGACATTCCTAATAGTGTTTTGAAAGAAAGGGACCAACAACATATCAAAGTGATTTTCAGACCTTCTATTCCTGACAATGATGTTAATTGGCAAGTGTTTGACAATGATGAACAAATTTTGCAGTTCTTATTTGAAGAAGATGTTTTTTCAGAGCACAACCAAGATAGGATGATGCAGAACTATGGTGACCAAGTTATGCAACTCAGATCAAATAAAATGCCCAAAGTTATTGTCACCTTATAAGCTGTCTTTAACAAAAATGATCAAGTTAAAAGTAGTAAAGCTGGCCTAGTAGTCCAACAAGAACATTGTACTGAACTAGAGCTAGAGCTAGGTAAAAGTGTACAATTTGGGAAGGTAAATACTAATTCAGAAAAGAAGGCTTATACTAAGTTATTCAGAGAGTTCAGTGATATATTTGCATGGCAATATGAAGACCTCAAAGGTTTTAACCCAGCCCTTGCTCAGCATACCATTGAATTGGAACCTAATGCCAGGCAAAATCAAAGGCCTGTATATCCCAAGCTTGAGCCACTCATGCATAAAGAAGTACTCAAATTAATTGAGAGTGGTATCATCTACCCCATTAAGAACACTAGTTGGGTTTCCAACCTTGTTCTTGTTAGGAAGAAGAATGGGGAGTTGAGGCTATGTGTTGACTTTAGGGACCTTAATAGGGCATCCCTAAAGGACTACCATCCATTACCCTCTATGGAGAAAATCCTACAATGTGTCTCTGGATCTGAGAGATTTTCATTATTGGATGGCTATTCAGGATATAATAAGATCCTAGTTAATGAAGAAGAACAATATAAGACTACATTTACAACCAAGTGGGGAACCATGGCTTACCAAAAGATGCCCTTTGGTTTGTCAAATGCAGGGGCTACCTTTCAAAAGGCAATGGATATGGCCTTTAAAAGCCTCATGTACAAGTTTGTACTGGTCTACTTAGATGACATAACTGTTTATTCTAAACACACAACAGACCATATCAAACATCTGAGGAGGATATTTGAAAGGTGTAGAGAGCTCGGGATATCTCTTAATCCCAATAAGTGTGTGTTTGCAGTTCAAGAAGGGATATTAGGATGTATAGTATCCGAGAAAGGAATTATAGTAGACCCTAAGAGGATTGCAGCTATTCTGGAACTCCCACTCCCACATCACAAGAAAATTCTCCAATCTTTCATAGGAAGGATTAAATTTGTTAGGCATTTCTTACCCAACATTGCAGATTTACTAAAGTCTTTGACAACTATGCTAAGGAAGAATTCATCTTTCAGCTGGAGAAAAGAAGGGAAAGCTAATTTATAGTCCATCAAAGGGGCACTGACAGAAGCTCCCATCCTATTTAATCCTGATTTCAATAAGGATTTCATACTTTATACTTATGGAGGTTCTTATGCTATTTCTGCAATATTGACCCAAGAAAATTCCAAAGGAATGGAGCAACCTATTGCTTTCTTTAGCAAAGGCCTAGAAGAATATGAACAAAGATATTCTTTTGTGGAGAAAAATGTACTTGATGTGGTAAAAATCCTTAAAAAGTTCAGATATCTATTGACCCATAGCAAGGTGCATTTAAAGGTTACTCATCCAAGTGTCAAAGAATTCTTGCTTTCTAAAGACCTAAATGAGAAAAGGGCTGGTTGGATTACTAGAGTGATCGAGTATGATATCAACATCCAAACTACCAAGCTAGTTAGAGGAAGAGGTCTTTGTGACCAGTTGATAGGGGATGAGGATCCAAAGGATTCAGAGCAAATGAATGCATCTTTAATTGTGCATTCAACAGAAGAACATGCCAAGGTAGCAGGTTGGTTTCCTGACATGATTCATTACTTAAAAATAGGGGGATGTCCCAAAGATCTAGATTCAGAAAAAAGAAGGTACTACAGACTGCAGTCCATTCCCTTTGTGATGATAGATGAAATTCTTTTTAGAAAAGATCATAATGGTGTCCTTCTCAGATGAATTGATTCAGAAAAGATAGCAGATGTCCTATCTGAATTTTATGATGGACCTTCTGGAGCTCATTTCTCTTCCAGGACTACTACTTTTAAAATCATGAGGGTTGGATACTATTGGCCATCTATCTTCAAGGATAGTCATGGTTATGTCAGAAAATGCATCAAATGTGCAATGTTCGCAGGAAAAGAAAAGCTTGCAGCTTTTCCCCTTCAGCCCATTAGAACAGAGCAACCTTTCATGAGATGGGGCATAGATTTAATTGGCATGATTAATCCTCCATCCAGTGTAGGCCATAAGTGGATAATTACTACAATAGATTATTTCAATAGATGGTCAGAGGCAGTTGCATTGAAGGAAGGAAATGAGAATGCTCTCCTAAGCTTTTATGATGATATAATTCATAGATTTGGTGTCCTTGACTCAATTATTTTAGATAATGCATTAGCATTTATAGGCCTAAGAGTGACTGAATGCGTAGTCAAACATGGTGTTTATTTGAACACAAGATCAAACTACTACCTTCAAGGTAATGGTTTGGCAGAATCAACTAATAAGAACTTGATTAGGATAATCAACAAGACGTTACAAGATAACCAAATAAATTGGCACACCAAATTGAAATCTTCCTTATGGTTAGACTGAATTACCCCAAAAAAGATCATTAGGAATTCTCCCTACATGTTAGTATATGGAAAAGAAGCTAAGTTGTCCATTTTGGCTGAATTTACAACCCTGGACTTAGCTACTCAATATGTCCTATTTGAAGAAAAGGATCCCTTGCAGATCATATATGCTCAGATCATGGAATTAGAAGAACTCAGAGATAAATCCATGAAAGATATGGAATTCCATCAAATGCAAACAAATAAGAGCTTTGATAAAAGGGCCAGATTTAGGAGCTTCAAAGTTGGGGATGTAGTCCTCAAGTGGGATGAATTCCAATCAAAGCCAGGGAGACATTCTAAGTTTGATTTCTTCTAGGGTGGACCATTGGTAATCATAGAATGTAAGGAGCATAATTCTTTTCAGCTATCAACTCTTGGAGGAGATCCCTTTCCCATTTTTGTTAATGGATTCTATTTGAAGCCCTATTTTGAGGTTTGTCCTTCCTTGCAAATCTCTATGAATAAGTTTCCCTGTTTTCTGTTTTTCTTTTTAGTTTAGTTTCCCTCTTTTCAAGAAGTGCTTATGTATAGTTCAGCTCCTCCTCCTAGGTTTCAATCTATTTCTAGGGGTCCATTTTTTATCAAGTGATGACTCATATGCCCAATGGATGCCAAAGGCTACTGGTTTTCAATGTCTAGTCGGCTAACACCTAGCAGAAATATCCAAGAATGTTAACCATTTTTTTTCTCATCTAGTAAAATTGGCTACAAGTGGAGTAAAATGAGGCTCCCACAAGGGTTGAGCCCAGTGTGTGAGAAATACTTTAATTTTCTAGTCTTGGTTGTGTCCTCTGCTATCTTTTCAGTTCCCTATTTTTTGCCTTGTCTATGCAAAAAAATTCTAAGTATGAAAACCCTATGCAGTTCATGATATAACCCTAGTTACCTGAGACTTTTTCTATTTTGTCATTACCTTTCCAGATAACTTAGCTCCCTCTAAAGACATGTGCACAAAATATAATTCCCTTTAGTCTCCTAGTCACGTAATGAAAACCGAATATCCCATATCATCTAGCGATCTTGAGATTGGCTCAGCCGCGTAGTCTCAATATGAAAGGGAATATTCTCAAAGGATTAAGAGATCTAGCGACTAACCGTCGGATGTAAAGAAAAAATGAATCAACGGTGGTCAGTTTATCTCTGGATGACAGTTGAAAATTCAAATATATCTGGCGACTTAGGGACTTAGGTTTCAGTCGCATGGTCTCATAACAAACTCAGGGTTAAAAGAATCAATCTGACGACCCTGAGACTATGAAGGAAATGGTGACCTGAGGTCTTCTAAGGGTTAAAGTGAACAAAAAATTACAGTGTGACACATGGTAGTGAGTGGACCCGAATTCAATACATTCGGTTGGGTGATCGCGTGATGCAGAAAGAATTTTCCATATTCATTAAGCAACAACAAGACTTGCTTTAGTTGGGTGGTCTCATAATCAAAAAGAATATTCTCTCAGGGTTCAGAGAATTGGTGACCACCATTTGATTTAAAGAAGATCTAACACTTGTTGCGTGATCTCATGATGAAGCCAGGGTTAGTGAAAAGATTGGGAGACTCAGCGAAAAAGAGAAAAGGGTGACCTGAGGTTATGATGCAGTGCTCGGGTAGATAAAAGGATCCTGTGGCTAAGTTTTAAAATAAAATTAGATTTGAATCTTAGCCGTCGATACAAATATCCATGCCACCTATGATCTTTAGGATTTAAATATTTAAAGGAAAATTCAAATATCTGATCTTAGAAGTTATGATAGAAATGACTAGCACAGGGAAGTAGATGGATCAGCTGACTTCTCAAAGCAGAGTTATGGCGATGGAAAAGATATTTAGGCATATAAGATCAATCAAGGATATTTCTGATGACATTAAATAGCAGAACTCAGAATTAGGGTTTTTGATTATTCTATTGCCAATATAATAAAACCCTAATTTTTGAATCAGATTGACTCCTGAGCCTGCATGCTAGAGGAGGGTGTATATAAGTAGTTTAGTTCTCCTTTTGGAGTTAGTTTTTTGGAGATTTTTTAGACTTTCTGTGGAATTTGTTCAGCCCTCAAGTCTTTCATGTTTGTAATTTCTCATTAGAATCCAAGTTATGTGAAGACTTTACGAGACATCTTCTTTGTCCTTGGGTCTTTTTCTGATTTGTATTCTTCTTATCTGAAGCATAATATATCAACAGTCTATTAGAAAATTGTGAGTTCTCTCAAGTTATTCTTTCTTTCTTGCATGATTGTCTACTATTGTGAATGATTTGATTTAGTTAGTCTTGTGGATTATGTTCATCTCTGGCTTCCTTGTCTCATTTCTATGTCCACATGCTAGAGTGGATGTTTGTTTTCAGGTTATAGTCTATGTCTACCCCATTGGCAATGCTATTGTTTGAGGAATTATTTCTTCCCCTGAATAGCCTCTTTCCTCTTCAGGCCTCTCTATGAAACACTCTATTGCAGACCTATCTAAGGAAGGATACTTGTCTCTATTCATGGTTTCATGCTAACTCTCAGTCGATTTATATTGATTCATGTCTTTCGGTGTATCACCTAGTAGGATAGTTTTCTTACCGGTTATTTCCCTTTCGGTATTCCTTCTATCCCTTTTCCTATCTAGTTTACTTTCAAGCACAAGAAGAAAATTTGGGTGATTATCCAAGAGGAACCAACCTAGAATCTGGAGGTTTCATTTTAGTTAGCAAAGGTCCCACACCTAGAAATGATTCCCATGTTATGGTAGATTATCAAGACTATGAGAGCCTAAATAGGGTGAAAATTTAGTGTATAATAGTACCATCCTCACTCCAGTTTTACTTTCTATTTGGAAGGTTTCTGGGTAACCAAATATTGTGTCATATATTGTGGATGTTTTATTGCTTTTCATTTCATACATGCAATCAGTTTAGATAATCTAATATTGAATTAAAAGGATTAAGTTTATCGGTTCCTGATTCACCCACCCCCCCCCCCTCTCACTCACATTGACTCAACATATTTCCAACAATTGGTATCAGCACTAAAGGTTCTCTTTACAGAATTTTAACAACTTGAGAAAAGATCAAAGGCAATGGAAATATATAGACTAGAGAAAGCCATTAAAAATGAAAAGATAGATCTACAAGTGGACATGGATCAAATCAAGAATATCAAGGAGCAACTCTCTCTTTCCCTGAAAATAAGAAAAGATTTAGCAGTGTAGATGAATGAAAAAACTTAAATAGAAGAAAGAATTGATGACTTATGCAAAGAAAGAAGTTTCGAAGAAGCAGATGCAGCAATTGAAGACCTACTTGCAAAGAATCTCAATTTACATGAAGAAGTCAAAAAATTGAAAAGAGAACAAGAAATTCATTCAGTCAGAATATGTGAAGTCATAGAACAAAAGAGGCAAGCAAAAAATGACAGAGAAATGGCACAAGAAGATAAAATATTGTTGAGTACAAGATAGAATAAAAAGAAAATGAAATCCATCATTTGTCACTTCAGCAAGTAGATATAATAAATAAACTCAATAATGTAAACCAAGAAGTTATCAATCTAAGGACAGAAAATGAAAGACTACAGAATGATCTCAATACTAAAAAATAGACCAATGAGAGTATGAAGAATTCACAGAGAAGCATGGATCAGTTGACAGAGAAAACTCAACTCATACATCCTAAGGACAGTGGAAAAGGAAAAGAAATAATCACTGATGATATTGATCTTGAGCAAGACATTGTGATTCCAAATTGGGATCTATCAAATCTGTCAATAGAGAAAATTGACACGCTAGGGGAGCTATGGAAGAAAAGAGCCACACAACAAAAGCTCCAAGCAGAAAAGAAGAGAAACAGAGTGCTAGAAGACATACAAGGTATATTCCTAGATGCACTAGAAGTAGAAGTAAATGAGAGTGATTCCATCATGGACCAACTTGTAGACATAGTCCACAAGTTTAATAAAGATTTAAATGGTCAAGAAAAACTACTGCAGAAGGCGGAAAGAAAGTTTTAGAACAAAGTTCTAGAGAATGTTGCAAGCAAGATTGCAATTGATCAAGTCAAGATAAATTCTCTCATTATCTCTCTAGAAACTACAGTAAATAATGTTTCTTCATTATTTGTTAAGCTAAGTGATACTAAAAATTTCACAATGGAAATCAAGACAAAGCTAACAAAGGTTGATACAGATCTGAAGAAAAGTGCAAATTAGTAGGCACTTAAGCCGAGTTCAAGTGCAGCACATTTTGTGAAAATTAAGTATCTGACAGACATGCAGGCTGAATTACTAAGGGAAGAAGCAAGGACAAGAGAATCTCTCACAGCATGCAGAGCCAAATCCTTCCACACATGGATGTAATGCAGAAGCATATAGCTCATGCTAAGACTCTTATTGATGACAACAATTTTTTTAGTTGCAGAGCTTATGATGGAGCTATTAGCAGAGTTGCAGATAGAAATACACATCCTGAAGGTGTTGCAGGATAATTGGGACAATACTTTGTCTCAGATTTTAAAGTTACATAATGATTTCCTATCGTATTTTGGTATTAACATATAGATATAGTTTGGGATTTGTGTCAAAAAAAAGGGGGAAATGTATATAGGATATAGGAAAGATGTATATAGGAAACACATGTACAAAAGAGAAGTAGAGGAGTGATATATATAAGTGTTATAAAATTAATTTTGAAAAAAAAAAAAAAGTCAGTTGTAACCGAGTCGCAGAGCTATTGTCAAAACCTGAGCAAGTACCCAAGCATATGGTAAGGGGTAGTTTTGACTCAGAAGGTTGAGCAGTTTTTGAACATGATAAGTGTTTTTGGTCACTAATGCCAAAGGGGGAGATTGATGACCTTATAGAAAGACATATTGTCAATTAGTGCCAAAACACTTAGTCATCACAATGTTGACCGAGCTAGTAGTGCAACCCAAGCAGTTACTATGTAACCCGAGAAGTGGTAGTGTCGACCGAGTAGATAGTGGTAATCAGTATTACTCGAGTGATCAGAGTAGCCCGAGTACACAGAGTATCCTGAGTGCCAAATTTTAGTATGTTCCCCGTGTGACAACATAATGCCCGAGTGCCAGTGTATTTCCCGAGTGGATAACTGGACCCAAGTGACAGTTTTGGGCTGACTTAGCTTATATTGTTAGATATTAATTTATCTTTTGGAAGCTGACTTACAGTTGCATTTGGTTTGGATAAGGTCTAAATATAAAGTATTTTGTTTATCCAAAGTGTGTGTGAATATATGTGTAAGAGCATGTATGCAAATATGAAGAGATAGATTGTTTAAGAGGCTACATCAGTATACGGAATAGCAAAGACTCATCCATCACAGTCAGGTGATTAGTTTATATCATCGGATCTTATTCAGCAATTTAGAGTTGCATTGAAGATCATCTACTGGTTCATCCTAACAGGTGCATCAGCAAAATCCTCTAACAAGGTGGACCTAATAGTCCTTTATAAATATCCTAATAGATTTGCATTACTTGATTGTATTTTATTAAATCCTTTCACAAGGTGGACCTAACAGTCCTTATTTCTCCTAATAGGGTAGGCCATCAGAAGTGATCAATTGTAAGCTTTAACATGTAATCAGTTTAGATAATCTAATATTGGATTAAAAGGATTAAGTTTTATTGGTTCCTGATTCACCCCCCCCNTTCCCCCCCCCCCCCCCCCCACCCCCCGTCAGTCACATTGACTCAACATATTTCCAACACCCTCTTCTTCTTCTAGGCATGACAAGCGATATTTATTTTTACCTCTATTCTATCCTATCTGCATGTCTATTTTAAAATCTTATCTTATCTCATCTACCTTTGTGGGGGATAATCCACTATCTTATCTCATCTACATTTGTGGGGACCAATCCACCATCTTATTTTATCTGCCTTTATGGGGACCAATCCACTGTCTTATCCTATCTGCCTTTGTAGGGGACAATCCACTATCTATTTGTTTGCCTTTGTGGGGGCCAAACTTGACATATTGTATGCCTATCTATCTTATGCTATGCATACCAACATGATCTAAACCTACCATATCTTATGCCTATCTAGAATTCGCTATGCATGTCAATGCTATCTAAAGCTTCCCTATCACATGCCTATCTAGAATTTTCCATGTGTGTTAGAGAACAATCAAACTCGCCCTATCATATGGCTATCTAGAATAACACAAATTGCTACCCATACCAACATAATTTCCTTGATAGTGGAACTCTTCCATAATGAAGTTGGTTATATTCTTTTTGGGAAATTGCATTCCTCCATAGTGGGGTTGGTGCTATTAATCATTGATCATTTGTATTACCTATATCAATAGAGCAAGCTAGTGTCTTAGTCATGTGTTATCTCTTCGACATTGGTTGTGTCCCTATCTTTTGGGTGCATTCTTCCTTAAAGCAATCAATACTAAAATTCTTATCTCCTTGTTTAAAATTCCTCCACGTGTTTCTTCTTGTATTTTGGGGATGACGCATTGTGTTGAGACAACCTTTTTCATCAAGGTCTCTTTAACATTGCTGACCCATAACTTTTAGTTTGTCTGTTGTATGTTATTATTATTTTCTCTTAAAACCCCATGGATTTTTGGATTTCATGTTCTAACCTTGTTGTCATGTGCATCTTTTTCTCTCTTATACATTTATCTTGTAATTCTTCACCTTGGGTGCATGCTAACTTGGTTCAAAGAGATATCTAATTCCTCTATAGTATCCTTTTAGTATCATGATGTTATTTTCTTTCAGTAGATTTCCTTTAGTTTACATATTCATTTAGATTCATAAGCATACCCTCATTTACAATTTAGGCCACACTTTTGTAACCACTTTAGTGTCCATTCCTCTAGTATTTATGTAGGTCTATTTCATACCTTGCATCAGCCTTTTCCCTCTCATGATGCTCAAAGTCCTTGGTAGAAGCAATCTTTCAATGTCACATTTGCATGAACCACATGTTTCTTTTGCCATCTGTCATTTTTTAGTGTGAATTACTTGGACACTAGCATGTTGTGTGGTTGTCTATGTGTCGTGCATTCATCCTATGACATCTTAACATTCAAATGTCATTCATGCACATGATTTCCACTTATCACCTACCTTGATTTGTTAAAACGGTTCCAAATATTCTAGAACAATATGAGAGATTATCTCTCTCTCTCTCTCTCTCTCTCTCTCTCTCTCTCTCACACACACACACACACACACACACACACACATTTTTCTACAACAATCTCTAATTCGCTACAATGTTCTCTCATACTAATATCAATATCTCTATCTTGGCTTTCTCAATCTTATACGATAATATCTCTTGATTTCTCTTGTGTCTTTGAGAATGTTTGGATTCATCACATCCCTTATTTATCAATCATGTTTCTATTTATCTTCTTATCTATCTATCTAGCTATTGTGGAGGTGAAAACACCAAAACATGGACTTGATTGGGGCTGCACTTACCCTACAATGCTTGAATTTATTGACACTTCCAAACAAACTAATAAACTTATCTCATACTTTCTTTTTGTGTACTTCACAATATGTAATAAAAAAATATTAAAAATATTGAATCGAATCAAACCATGATCTTGTATAACTTGTTTATTTTTTAAGTGATTTTTTAAATTACTTAGTACTTTTGATATTTTTTAGTCAATATTTGTGATAGACCTTTAGATTGATTTTTTTTTGCATTGTTGATTTTTATGTGTTAATTTTGTGAAGTTAGGATCTCAATAATCCTAAATTCTACCATTAGGACAACAAACACCAAGAGATCAAAAAAGATAACATGCACTTAAATTATGCCTTGGAACCCCCCTCTATCGTATTTAGTGTAGAAAATATACCCCCAACAAATACATGACACGTGAATGTTCTTTTACAAGTGAAAGCCAAAACTTTCCATTTATAACAAGGTGGTTTAATACATTTTAGAAAAATAGGCTTGTCAAACTAAAAACAAACCCTTAGTCAAATTCCTTTCTTTTTAAAATCAATTTCAAAATAAAATTTGCCTATTTTTTCTTTCCTAAGTGAAAGTTATGTCAATTTAAGGTCATGTATAAGTGCTTAAAAGGGGGTCATACCGTGTATAAGGGTAGGGCCACCTAAGTGAGTGGATTGTTGATGAAGTGGTGAGGAAAAATCACTCAACCAAAGTTATGAAAAGATGTTGAAGAGCTCTAGCAATGCTACTAATAGAATTGCCTAGGTGTAAATAAAGGATGTTAAAGTGGAGAACCCAAATGACTAGAGGTTAAGACTAAGGCTTGTAAAGCTCTATCACCATGATTTTGGTTACTATGAAATTACAAAAAAAAACTATAACAAGGATATTTAAATAGGGTCTCACACTCAATGGGCATTCATATGTACCTAGAGAGGACGACAATGTCATAGTGGTCTACAAATAGTAACTTAAACACAAGGTTAAAGAACTTTAACATTATGAAAAAATTTATTCATACCATATGGCACCATTATAGTCAATGAAAATTCACCAAAAAATACTAATTTATAGGAATTATGCAAAAATATGATCCATATGACTATATGGGTATTGTATCATGAGGTATCAAGGCCCTCAAAAAACACCCTTTTGGAACTAATCTATCAATTCTATATAGAATTAAGTCTTCTAGACTCAATCGTGGGGATCAAATTTAGGGGAGGGTACACCAAATAATAAGAATTGGCTGAATCCCATTAAAAGATAAATAGCTTACAAATTCAAAGCTCTAATAACATGTTGAAGTGGACAAAACAACCCTCATAGGAGCATGAATATTTTTAGCACCAAAGAACATTCAATGAGAGAGAAGAGAAAAAGAACTATATTTTCAATAGTAATTCAATAGAAATGTAATATAGACCCTCATATGTATAAGCAAGGCTATGTTAATAAGGTTTTTGTGGTACATGACAGCCCCACATGGGCATGTCACGAGAGTCCTAACAAGTGACATATACACATGACTTGAGAAACCTAGATAGTTATCCCTAAGTAAACTTAACTAATAGTAGACAATAAGATATAAAAGGAAACTAATCTAGTAAAAGACACATTCACACCAACAACATATAAGGTTGAGATTTGTCATATAAGGTTGCCTTATCAAAGGTGTCAATCCAAGAGAACAAAACCTTGCTGATGTACCGTTGTCTCTTAGGTGTTACTAAATAAGTCCAATCCTTCACATTCTACAAATCATAAAGAATCAAGTGAATTAGAAAACAAGATTAATAATTGCTTTACTAGATCATACCTATGCCCACACACAAGATGTCCATGCGTCATGGATTTAACTCTGCATAGAGCTAACGAACTATTAAAATTTCAAGGTAGAGTACAAATAGAAAAGAACTATTTTTAGTCCTAAAAAATGTTGAAATTTGGTAACATCAAAATTAATGCATCAGCATCATCCTAGAACTATGTGTCTTCATCCCTCCACATTCATTTTCTTGCTAATAGCATTTAATTATTTGATTATCACTCTAACAATAGTCATTAAAGAGGAGAAGACAATGCTTAATATTTTTAATATTAAAGCATTAGTAATTGTGACTTGTTAGTGTTGATCATGAGTAGCAATATTTGAACAAAATGTATTCACTACATCTAAAAAGCAACAAAACATATGTTGCACATCAACACACCAATAAAACATGACATAGATCACAAATTTGGATCTAACATTTTTGGGGGCCATCTTAGACACCTCAACAAAATCCATGCTAATGGAACATCATATTTGATAATGTAAATCTGAAATCTTAATTATAACCAAGAGAAATTTGAAATTACCTTGAAATTTTTTGAAAAATATAAAACTACGATATTCAATTATATACTTTTTAAACTCTCGAATCTCTTTTTCTATCTTATGCTCTCCATTACCATCCTGATAACATTAGTGCAAAGAATAATCACCCAATTGAATCCAAAAACAGTTACACAGATCTATCAAATCTACAAACAAAATGCAAATTGCTTATTTTTTACTTCCCTGCTTTCAATTTCGTTGTGAGGCAAAAATGATGACTGTGACCAGCACTGAAAATGCCCTGAACAGTGGATGCAAACCCATCATCACCAAATGCTGCGGATCTGAAAGATTGGATACTCTGTCAACATGTAAGTGAACAGGACATCAAAAATAGCTTTAATATTTGGGGTTGTTCCAAAAGAGCATCTAACTTTAAAATAAAGCCAATTACAATGAGAGACCAAATGATGTGGGTCTGCCAGAAGCTGCTCTAGTCATATAAAAGAATAACTTTAATGTCTGGCGTTGCTCCGAAAGCTTCAAAGCTCTGAAGTTCTGCAGAGCATCAAGTTTAAAGTTGGTTTTACTATTGGAAAAAGTTGACATTGGTTGTATTAGGTATTGGTTCTTTGTTTCTTATTATTGTTGGATTTTTTAATGGTTGTTCACAGACTATTTGCTTTTAAAGATAATGGATTGCACGAGACGTTCAGACTTTGTTAAATGCCATGCGAATTTTGTGATGCAGCTTGTATAGATTAAGAGGCCAGTGGCCAGCGTACGAGTATGTGTAAGAGGTATGTCAATAAGACAATTTGTCGAAAACAAAAAAATATTGGTTGATCAAATTTTTTATGTTAAGTAGTCAATGTGTGTGTTGAAATTTATATATAAAATTATTTGAAAAGTAATATCTAATATCTAATTAACAATTATTTGTATAATGAACATTTAACAAGATTGGTTTATTCTGATATGAAACATTTATCATCATCCAACATAATATAGTAATGTCTATACTTGCGATGTCAATACACTCAATAGTTACTTATAAGATAGTGCTCTCATGATTGGTTTATAATTGTAAAAGAGAACATGATTTATTAAGGGGTATCTAAATTAATTAGCACTATCAATACACACATAATTAATTTAAATAAATCATTACAAAGATGGGGAGGGAATGTAGGGAGAAAGGTGATGAATTAAAAATGAATCAATAAGTCAAACAAATATTTTCATACAAAAACAATTAGAAATATGTATCATTCTACTTAAACACTTGTGCAAAAAGATATGTAAGAATCTTCATGTAAAAATACATAAGAATTTTTGTGTTCAAATGCTAAGGAAATAGTGATTAAGTTTTGGTAATTTTACGACACTTTCTTACTAGATGTGCTAATATGGCAACACCTCCGAACTTTAGTTGTAAATAGATAAGAGGACAATGCACATTTCAAAAGAAAGGGTGTCCTAGGATAATCCATGATAGCAAAGTTAGCCCACACAACTAATGTTCTTTCTCCCCTACTATCTAACTTAGAATAACTAAAAACTTAGAGATTAAAAAAACTATTATTTTTAGTACTTTTTTTATTCGAGCACATATGGACCTAAAATTTATCCCATAACTAATACACACTTAAATGAGTCTATATAATTAATTGCAACACAATATCACAATCTATTAATAAAGTATTCAGTTGTAAAATATAATGCCACGCCAAGGAACCCTCGAAACATATGGTAAACATGCCTGATTTTTTTATATGAAGAAATTACATAAACACATGAATAACATAATACAACATAAGAAAAACACTATGATTGTTTCACTATAGTGCACAAGTGGAATTCTTTACAGACTTCCAAGGGTTCCAAGATACCCTACTATGCAACGGGAATGGAAATCTCACGTTCCTTGAATTGCCTCTACTATGCAATGGGAATGGAATTCCCACGTTCCTTGAATTGCCTCACAAGCTCAGACTAGGTCCAATGAGCTACCCACTAAGCCCCAGTTGGTCCAAGATACAAAACTACACATAGAGGAGACTAGGCCAATCCTCTAAATCCATCTAACACAAGGTTCATTTTAAGCACCAATAGAAATGTTCCTACTATGATTACGCATACAAGTTCGTTAAACTATTATCCAAGATAAGAACCCAACTAGAATATCTCATGAACATAACCTAGATCAACCTGACTTCCAAAGACAATTCTCAAAATAAGCTTCCCGAACAACTGGGTGGAGGCCTTGATAGGCAGACAAAGACACCGAACAACCCAAGGGTGAGTTCTATAGGTTACAGACGTTGATCTACATTTATATTCTATACTCTATGATCTATCTTAGTCTAAAGGGGTGAAGATACTAATACACAAACACTACTCTTTATATGTAGATATCAATCTACATGGAGACCTAATCTTGCTACAAAAATCTCAAACCAAAGGGTCAGAGGCACCACTCGACAGGTAGAGATATTGATTAGTGTAGGCGTCAAAATGCAAGCACAAACACCAATCTGAAGGCTTTGGCCCAAATACTTAGAAAATTTAACAAAATGGCCTACAGAAAAGAAAAGCTAAAATATATATCTTCCTTCATCATAGACACATAATTACATCAGAGTGAGGTTATCATCACTAATACTAACAATATCAAACACAATTACAAGATAAATATGTTATACATCAATGTACATAAAATGAGTACAAGTATAATATTCAAACTAAGAGAGAGAACTGCAATGAGCATGAACTAAAGTCTCCGAAGTAGTCCACTACATGTACACCAATCCCCAACAATGGCTAGTCACACCACACAACCATGTGGTACCATTTGTTTGACCCCACCGTACTTGTGGAGATAGTCATGCGGCCTAAACAAGAACACAAGGCATACAAGAAGGTATAAGCATACACTCCCACCAATCAATGCATGTACAGAATGTAGATAATCAAAGGCTTACATAAGATAAAACATGGAGCAACACTCAACATGAAGCTGCACAAACCACAGTGCAATACTAAACATGCTCAAGAAACTAATGTCCAAAAGTTGCTACTCAGACTACTAGGACTTAAGTGCTAGAGTACCAAGCATAGGGAATGTCATCGGGCATGCCAACAAGTACCACACTACTCTTTGGCATCATTTAATCTCTTTACAGACAATAATCTCAGACATATAAGAATCAATGCCACATGCTCATACATCTGTAAATTGCCATCTCAAGTCACCCATGGCCTCATGATAGTGCTCATAGCGTGCTTGGGGACTTCACTTATCTTGATTAACATTTAATCCATTATTATTGTTAATACTATAAGGTCCAAGCTTACTAAGAGGGGGGTGAATCAGTAATCTATCAGCTTAGAATTTTTCTCAATTCATTCAACACATTAACATTATTCATCAACTTTAACCTGTATGCAACAATAAAAAAGTGACCAAACAAACATCCAAACATGAAACAAAATGACACCAGTATTTTTATCGTGAAACCCCTTGGTTAGAGGAAAAAACCATGGTGGGAATTAGTACCCACAAATATTGCACTCTTCTATAATGTGCCTTGTTAAGGGCCTAGCCCTATTAGGATCTTACAATGATGCCTTGTTAGGAGCAGACCCTATTAGGAGTAACCCGGTAAAGGGATTTTCCTCTAGCCATGTTAGGAGTTTTACCCTATTAGAGTAGCCTTGTTAAAGGATTTAAACACTAATTAAAGAGTCACCTGGTTAAAGGATTTCGTGATCAAGACCTCTTAGGATCTACCTGGTTAAGGGATTTTCTTGCAAAACCTATTAGAATTTAACAAGTACAATGACCTGGGTGTAGCACTCCTCTTCTTGTTTAGATCCAATCAAGCACAACATATCTTCTTCTTGCAAACAATCTTCTCTCTTCACTCGATCGCACCTTTGCATCCACAGTCTACACTTGCATACTACATTGCTTCACATATAAATATATTACATGTCCATTAGGGCATTAGATGCCTTATAAAATTTATCACATTTGAATTTCATTCATTAAAATCATTCCTTCTTGATCCATGAACCCTAAAGCATCTTACCAATTATTAATTATAATTTCAAATCTGTGTCGGCCTTCATATCCATCGCACATTCGATTTGAATCAGGAACACTCAAACATTTTTGAATTCTTCAACATGCTTCCAAAACTTGATTAAATCTGATCACCTCTAGCAATGCAATAGAAAATCATCATTACAAATATGTTATGCCATGTCACCTTGACACCTAGATCATAAAACAATCTACTACAACTAATTGCATCATCACCGCTCACCTATCTAACATCAACTGCTCAAACTTGTTCAAATATTTTTCTATCATGCACAAAATGATCTTCTATCAACTGAAATGATGCCTTGTAGTACTTCGATCCTGTAGTGATCATAGTATCAATAACATATGTTGATCTCCAAGTTTGGTTGTCTATTAATGTCCTACACTTAGTCATAATCAAGGCAAGTTGGTCGGTCATCTCTACGACCGAGTCATCCCACTAAGGTCGAGACCGAGTAGTAGTTATTGCTGAGCAAGTCAGAGGTCACTGAGTACTCAATGGATGTCGAGCAGAATGATTGTCGAGTTGCATAGAAGAGTTAGTGTCGAGCGACAACATACAATTATATTGAGTGAGACAGTATCAATTGATCACCAGTGTTTTGGTTATGCTGAGTAAAATAGTTTTTGTATATGTGTTTGGAATGGCACAAACACCAAGGTAAACCATTTTGGCTAACTTCTATGAAGCATTTAATGATCATGCACAAAGATTTAATACATTAATTATGTGCAATTTTTATGATCATAAATCCCTATGCAATCCATGCAACCAATCAGAATTAGGGATGCCTAAGCGGAAAAAGATGATGGATCTAGATCGTTGATCTTAATCTGGATGATCTATATATAGGATGCTTCAAACCCTAATCTATATGTGTATGCATATGTGTATTAGAGAATATATGTTTGGATGCGGATGTGAAGAGCAGAGATCAGAAGTATATGCATGTTTTGCATATTTGAAGCATTGACTAGACAAAGTGACCAAGCAGAGTAGTGAAGAGAAGAACATAGATAAATCAGATTGAGAAATCTGTTAAGAGTTGGAAAGAGGAGATCTGTTATCATAATTTATAG
Source organism: Thuja plicata (assembly GCA_018584345.1). NCBI lineage: Eukaryota > Viridiplantae > Streptophyta > Pinopsida > Cupressales > Cupressaceae > Thuja > Thuja plicata. The sequence goes on from MU225392.1 coordinate 1,957,418, forward strand.
TGTAGACCAAAGGATCAGGCATTGATACATTCTAACGAGTGAATCAGGGTAAATCTCTTAACATAGTGGTCCTAACTGGCCTTTGTAAATATCTTAACCGAGTGCTTACTTTGTTGTAAGTTTAAGTCCTTTAACAAGGTAGATTGTGTAAGTCTGAAAGCTCTTAACAGGGCTAACCCCTCATAGGGTAAATCATTAGAAGTGATCAAAACTTTGTAGCCCTAATAGACACACTTTATTACTGCAGTAGTGAAGATTTGTGGGTGTCATCCCCACCCCAGTTTTACCTTCAAGGGTTTCTGGGTTACCAAAATCTTTGTGTTATGTGTTCATGATTATATGTTAATCTTTATTGAATTTTAGTTTTTATTTATGAATACATGGTTGAATCAGTTTATATAAAATTGGTATCTAAGTTTCATAGATCTGATTCACCCCCCCCCCCCCCTCACCCTCTCAGTTNATTCCCCCCCCCCCCCCCCTCACCCTCTCAGTTACTGCTTTCCCATATTAGACTTCCAACAATTGGTATTAGAGCATTGTTCTCTTAAAAGAAGTATAACCTTTTGAGAGTTAAAGATCTTGGAAATAGAGGCTTATAAGTTGGGAAAGGTCATTGAGAATCAGAAGATTGATGTTCAGTTGGCACTGCAGTAGCTTGAGACAACAAGAAAAGAATTGAGGAAATCTTTAAAAGCTAGGAAGTAATTAGAAACTCAGATGAAAGATACTGTATATAAAGACAGAGAAACTAGAGGTCTATTTGATAATGAAGATCCAAAAGAAAGTAATGGAGCAATTGCATTTCTATTGAAGAAGAACAATACTTTGAAAGAACAATTCAAAAGTCTAAAGATATAAAAATAAAACTCAATCAATAACACTATGTGAGGTGATTGATCAGAAGAAGAAAGGTGAGAAAGAAAAGACAATGGTAGAAGAACACAAGAGACAGGTGGCTACCAAACTTGATGAAAGGACTAGTGATGTGTAGAAGCTCAAAAACAATCAGTTGGACATGGTCAACCAATTTTTATTTGCAAATCAAGGGATAAATAGAAAATAAATTGAAATCATATATATGAGATCTGAGAACTATCAACTAAAAAATGAGTTGAGATCTGAAAGAGAGCTTATTGAGAGGATTAACAAACCAAATGAAGCATTGAGATACTTTGAGGAACTTATGAGATCACCAAGAAGGAATAGTGACTTATTTGGACTTGGACATACCGAGCACCAGTCTTCCACTGAAGAAGGAGAGCCATCAAAGAGTGGAGAACTGAGGAATGCAAAGCCAAAGAACAACAATCCTACATGTTATCACTATGGGAAACCAGGTCACACAACAAAAATATGTCGAAGCAAGAATAGTCAGTCAAATCCTAAACCTAAATTCAATGGATACTATTTTTAATGTAAGAAGCATGGACATCAGGAACATGAATGCGGGTCAAAGACTAGCATTACACCTACTTCCCCTAGATTCCAAGGACATTGCTACAATTGTCAGAAATTTGGTCATAGAACCCAAGATTGCAGATCTAGTGCAAAATCCAAATGGACATCCAAGAAATAAAGAAATGTACCGAGGAAAGGTAACACATTCAATTGAGATTATAATGCAAGGAACAGTTGTCATTATTGCAATGAATATGGTCATGTTGCAAAGAATTGTATAAGTACACATTTTAGAGGTAAATCCAAAAGTTGGATGAATGGAAGTATGATCTGCTATAGTTGTCACAAGATCAGTCATACCAAGAGAGATTGCAAGACCAGAGCCCAGGCACCTACCATTGAGAAGATAAGGAATCAGATGAATTTGATATGGAGAAAGAAAGAGGATGCGAGTAGTAGTAGTAGATCCAATGAAGTCAAGATCAACCAATGCAATAGATCAGGTGATCACACTACTTCAAATTAAGAAGAAAGGTATGTAAGGAACTATTTTCTCAAAATGCTATACTTTACACTAGTTCCTAACATAAGGTGTATTAAAGTCCATATCTGTATAAGTTCATATGCATTAGGACAGACCTGAGGCAAGAACCAAGCAAAAGAATTATAATGAATATTTGATGTCGAGCATCAATATCAACATATGACGAGCTGCCATATCAATCGAGCTGATATGTTGACCGAGCATCAGTCGACCAAGTGTCAGTAGTGACCAAGTCACTATTCTTACCGAGTGGTGTGTGATAACCGAGAAACCTAATTAAGGACCGAGAACAACTGTTATCCACCTAGCACTGCATGAAGCATTTATTAAAGACCTAATTCAACTGTTTGAGAGTATATAATCAATTTAGGCATTCATTCTTCATTCCACACAATGATTAGATTTTGTAGAGAATTCTAAAGGTGATTCAAGAGAAATTTGAGCTGAGTTTGAAAAGATTCCACCTTTGCATCGACAACAAGTATTGAGAAGTTTGAAGACATGTTGCTGAGTTACATAGAGTCTGTTTTGCAAACCCTAACTTGCAGAAATGGCAAGTAGTTCATCCATTGGCATGAAAAGACAAGGCAAGGCAATGATGAATGTTCAGTTGGTCAAGAGTGATGCGTCTGCACCTCTAAATTTATGAACCGTTCTTGAAACTATGATGAAGGGAGATATTACGAGAGCCCTGTCATCAATTCCACCTAAGGTATTCATGATCCATGATGTGCGAACATGCTATATGTGCAAATTTGGAGAAGTTAGAGACTTTGAATTGAGGGAAGCATATGATAAACTATGTGAAAATGCAGCTTTAAAGGCTGATCACTAGCATATTGCCCAAAAATAGTTTGTTTGTGCCCTTGACTTCCCACTCGACTTTAAGGATGAATGGATTAGGATTGTATTGAGGAAAACACATGACATGTGTCTATGGTTGTAAAATGGACCAATAAAGATAACAAAATACATTATTCACCAAGTTACTGATTATCCTATTGTGAAAGGGAAGCATACTATGCACTTTTAGAGAAAGGAGGATATTGGTGAAAATTTCACTTTGACCGAGTGGAACAAATAAGGGATGTCAATTTATATGGTCATCAATCTAGAAATTGATTTTGGAGTAAGAGTCATTGCACACAAATTATATCAATCTAGCAGATTGGATAGTGTCCCATGTGTAGCACTTGATCAGGCATGGAAAATAGTAAAGAATGATCATACTTATGATCTTTCTGAGTTACAGTTGACTCAACTTGCCAAGAACCTATCACTAATAAGGAAAAGAACTCTATGTGTAATTTTGGTTCCTTACTTTTTTTTATATTCTTTTATGTACAAAACACTTTTCCTACAATTGGAAAGGTCATATGGAGTCAAGACCAACCAATAACAGTTCAGATTACTGAGTTCATTCAGCAATTAGGAGAGAATTTTGATTCTATAATGGGTAATTACTTTGTGGAGTTCAAGAAAAAGATGAGATTAAGGATCAAAATCTCGGTATTAGTAGTGGAGAAACATTATAATGATGTTTGTTTTCTAGTTGATACTGATAACACCTATGTGCAAGATGTAGTACCGAGGGTAGCATGGATAATTTCATTGCCCTATGAAGTAAACATAGATGAAATATCTATAGCTATCACAACCCTACTAGCAGAGGAAATAGATAGGAAGGTCAACAGATTTGGAAACTATGATGAAGCTAAGTCTAAGATAACTTCAAATTTGAAGGCTGCAACAATAGCGAGGAAGAGAAAGAAAATTGTGAAGAATCTTGAGAAGATTCTAGAAGAAGAAGATGCACTAGTATAAATTACAATAGGTCAAGAAGAGGACCAATCTCATGATTCTATGGAAAGTGATGATGATGTGGAAGTGGAAAAAATGGGCAAGAAAGTGATGGTTGTCGAGCTAGCCAAGAAGATGAGTTCATAGCAGAAATCAACTCCTCCTACCACATCTCGACTGAGAACCAGGGCATCAACAGTTACTATATCTATCGAGCCACCAAAGAATAAGATGGTAAAGGATGGCAAAGGGGTAAGCTCAGGTTAAAGAAAACAAGTTCAAACTTAATCTGAGTCGAGTCACCCTAAGAAGAAACCAAGAATAAAATATGTTATGGGTAAAGATGAAGAAGATGAAGAAATGACAGAAACTGAGGACATGAACAAGTTCAAAGTTGCAACACATTAACACACTTCTAATGTTGATGAAATTTTTCACAACATCTAGAATCCAACAGGTTTGTTAGGATTTAAGTTTATTAAGTTTGAGAAATTATGAAAAAATGATAAGGCTAAGATAGAAGAAGCTATGATGGATGTGTTAGTAACATATAAGATGACACCTTTGGAGATCATAACCTAGTTCCTGATGAACTAGAAAGAAAAATTGATGAGAGATGGCATCATGCCATGATGACAAAAAGACAAATTAGAGAAGGAGCATTAGCTCCAATTATGCCTGAGTTAACAAAGAAGCAGAAAGAAAAATTTATGGATCAATATAGGAATAGATTCATTCCTAAATTGAGAGCCTATTCCATACTAAAATATGATGTAGAAGGTGTTGTGCAATGAACCCAAAGGATATGGAATATTATCTTTGGATTAATAGTTGACAAGGAGAAAGATGAGGGCACATCTAGACAAATTGAGCTTGACACCAAAGAAGACATTGATGAGTGAGACAATACTGAGGATAAGACACTTGATGATATTGAAAATGAAATGATTGACATTGCTGAGGATGAGTTAAAGGAAACTTCTGAAGATGAGGAGAAAGATAAGGTTGAGGAAGAACAAATTGAGGACTTAACAGTTGATGAGGCAACACACGATTTGAATGCTGAGGAACAGGGAAATGAGGCACTCATAATTCTTGATTCACCTATCGAGGCCCACCTTGAAGACAATGCAGAGGGAGATAAAAGGAAAGAATAACAAGTAGATAAGTATACAGTAGATATCTCCAAATCACTTGAAGAAGTCACAAAGGTGACTAAGACTCTGAGAATAAAGGAGGTACATGAACCTAAGGAGGAAGAGGCTATTTAGGAATTGCTAAAATTACCTAATGTTTCTCCTCTAGTATATACTGAAGTTGAGCGTACTTTTATATCTATCGAGCATACAGTTAACACTTAGAAGGAGATAGTATCAATTAGTGGTGATACTAATATTTTGAAAGATGAACACAAGCTGAGTAGCAGCTCACCAGACCTAATGAAGAAGAAATCACATTAGAGGAAGGATTAGAGATATGAAGTTACACTTGAAAATTTTATAGTCATTCAAAAATGGGATACTGATAACCTATCTTACGAGAAGATGCTAATCTTGCACGACTTACTAAACAAGAAGAGGAATCAAGAAGAATTGAAATGAGAACATCAACAGAAGCAGGTACTGGATGAAATAAAAGAAATATTTGTTGATGCATTTGAATTTCAAGACCTAAATAAGGAGGAACCTATTTTGGAAAAATTTGTTAAAATTGTTTAGAAGGTGAACACTGATGACATGGATGCAAATGAGAAACTCCTGCAAAGATCCGAGAGAAAATTTGAGATCAAGGTACTTGAGAAAGTTGCAGCAAAGCTTATCAGGAAGCAGATTGCACTTTTTGATCTAGTAAGAAACTTAGAAGAAATGATAGAGAATGTTCTCTCTTTGTACAAACAACTATGTGATATTAAACTCTTTACAAAGGATAATCAGCAGCTTATTTAGAAGCTAAAAAAAGATTTAAAGTCAACAAGAAAGCCACTGATCATGGACGCAAGTTCAAGCTCTTTTCATTTTAGCAGGTTGACACATGCCCAAGGGAGACTAGCCGAGTGATGGCATTAATTTTGCCATTAATACACTTTGTGAAAAACATTGACAAAGATTACCGGAAGACTACAAGAATTACCCGCGAACAGCGAGCATACCCGAGAAAACACAGAGGTCATGAAAAATGCTAAGTATGGAATTGACTGAAGAAAACTGACAAGTTTTGTACCGATGAAGTGAATAGGACATCATCGGTGGGTCAATAACATAACATTGAGATCATCACCGATGACACATTTTTTAGAACAAAACTAACGGAACAAAAAAGGCATACCCGATGACCAGTTCAAGAAAGGAACACCAACGACAAAGAAAACCGACCATCAGAACCGACAGTCAGTTAGAGAACCCGCAAAAAGTGGATCTGAGTTTTACCTATTAGATAAAGCAATGTAACTCTATTTATAGGTTTTTAATTTGTTTTAAATCATAACTTGAGGGTCAAGCAAGATTTATGTAAATGTTTTAAATTATCCTAATGGATCTAAAACATATCTAACTAAAGATCAAGGTCAAGTTATAAACCTTGGATCTAGAGTTAACTTGCGAAGCGTGAATCAAGAATTGAGCCCAATTCTAGTATAAATAGATGTTCAAATCAATTGTGAGTTATGAATTCATTATTGTTGATAGCCACGAAGAGCATCTAAAGAGAAGAATGCAGAATTCATGTAAAGTTCAGAAACAGATCACATTAGTTGTCAAGAACACACAGAGGCTACCGACGAGCAGACAAAGGTATTATTCAATCATGGAAGGATGATTACTTATACATAGGAATCTTTTTGGATCTGTTATTAGCAATTAAAGATTGCATACATCATCAGATCAAAGACTTATGTAGTTGCATTCTAACAAGTGCATCACGTCTAAAATCCTTTTGTAGAAGTTGGACTTAACCGTTCTTACTAAATCTCTTAACATAATGCACACTTAACAGTGTTGCTAAAGCTTCAAATGAAGTAGATCTTAACAGGTCTCCACTATAATACTCCTAACAGGGTAGGTCATTAGAAGTGACCAAATTGTAAAGCCTTAATCGACCCCTTCTTATCTGCAGAGAGTGAAGTCTTGTGGGTAACAATCCCCACCGCAGTTTTTACTTCCTAACAGGAGTTTTCTGCGATATCATATCTTGTGTTATCTATTATCTATTTTCATGAATGTTTCTGTTAGGGTTACATAATAAAGGACTTATGATATGATTGCATATACATAAAGAAATATGAATAGTTAGATAAGATAATTTACAAACTGATGATTAAGGGTTAATGAGCTCACCAAGAAAAGTTTTAGAGGTACTGATTCACCCCTCCCCTCTCAGTACATCATTCCAATATAATTCCAACAATTGGTATCAGAGCTAAGTCTCTCTCTTGAAAAGATTAAAGACTTGAGAGAAAAGATTGGAGAAATGGACAAGTTCAGACTAGACATGACTATTGAGAATGAGCAGTTACAGATGCAAATAAACTATGAGCAGTATAAGAAGGAAAAAATAAAACTGAGAAAATTTCTTGATGAAAGAAAGATTATGGCAACCAAACTGAATGAGAAAGACTAAAAAGAATTGGAAATACAAGATTGCTTTGAAATAGCAGAATCATCAATGAGAAAAGCTTCAGACGCATCAGTAGAATATCTTACAAGTCTACAAGAGGTCAATCTACATCTAACAGATCAAATCAAGATGCTACAAATCAGTCAAGAGACTCAAATGGTGAAAATGATTGATGTCATGAATGATGCAAGAAAAGATAAAAATGAAACAACACTAGCCATTGATGATAGGAGGAAAATTATAGATAAGCTACAAGAGAAAGAATCAGAGATTCAAAGACTTACTGAGCATCACCATGAGGTTACCAACCAGATTATTCTTATGAGTCAAGAAGAAAATAGATTAAATACAGAACTCATTGAAAGAATACAGATCATTGGTGAGCTAAGAGAAGAGAATGAAAAATTGAAGCATGAAATCAAAGTCCAAAATCAACACAACAAATTGATCAAAAAGGCTGAAGAAAGCAACAAAAGGATGAATGATTTTCTTGATGGACAAAGAAGAATCAACAACTACACAGGATTAGGGTACAACGAGAATGGTGAATCTTCTAATCAACCAGATTAGAGGAATGCTTTCACAACCCAAAAATCCAAGAAGCTATCATGCAATCACTGTAGAAAACCAGGCCACACCTCAAACATCTATAGAAGAAAAATAAAAGGTATTTCTCAAGCACAATCTACTTTTATTCGTAATTGTTATAAATGTAAAAAGAAAGGACACAAGGCACATGAGTGCAGATCCAAAGTGACAAATCCAAAGAGAAAAACCTATATGGACAAATATTTTCCTACATGCAAGATGAATGGGCATGCACATAAGGAATGCTGGAAAAAGAACAACAAGGCATGGACACTAACGGAAACTGATAAAAGCTACAAACCAACCAGAGTAGGAAAATCATATGTTTGGGACTATAACACATGGGTAAACTACACAGCATGTGGAAGGTATGGTCATATTGCTGACAACTGTATGAGAAAGTGGACCAAAAGGTCAAGAGGTTGTGCCAATCCAGGTATGGCATGTTTACATTGTCATAAGGTTGGACATGTGATAAAAGATTGCAAAGGCCGACTGACAGACAAAAGTACACATCCCAATGGAAATACCATTGATGACATCAAAAGAATGAGAAACAAGATGTGGGTAAAAGCCACAAACACTGAAGGTGCTGGAACAAGAAATGCAAATGGTGACACCTCATCCAATAGATCTGGTGACATCACTACATCAAAATAGATTACACAAGTAAGTATGGAACTGCATTATGACAAGTTATATTATACATCAGTTCCATCACACATAGTTCATATTGTAATATTAGCATGAATAAAGATGCAATATATTGTTATTTTCTAAACTATTGAAAAGAAACCATCGGTTATTGGGCACAATTTGCATCAGTGATCACACACAGAAAAGTTAGCACTACTTACCGAAATGTATCGGTCATTACACAAGCTAAGTGTAAACTGATGGATATCGGTGAACGTTGAATCAACAAAAGCTATCTTTACAACCTCACCAACAATCATCGGTGAAGTCTCCAAAACTGCTAGCTACCTCGATGCTTTGCACAGACACCGAAGATGTTATGAATGTCTCTACCAAAAAAATTAGTGTTCATAAACCGATGAGTTGGTAAGCATTAATGACAACTTAGGGTGCATAGAGGTTATAAAAGCCCGATGGGTAAACTCATTTTCACACCCACAATTTTTGAGCAGACCATAGCGATTTAAGAGAAATTTGGAAAGCGACCCAGTAGAAATCAATTTGACATGAAGCATTCACATTCACAGGAAATCACAGAGAATCTATAAGTAATAACACTCACCGACTACAATGTTTTATTTTTGATAAGCCCTAAATTTTAGCAAACAAGATGGCATCAACTTCAAGAGTTGAGAAAATTAAGGATGATAAGAAGAAATCCTTCAAGCTGGTTAGCAGAGGCTCATGTGCTGAACCTAAATACAAGTTACATCCTGAAATAGCTTCACAACCTTACGATTCCGGAGCATTCTCCTGAATCCCACCTAGGGTTTTACTGGTAGAGGACGTAAGGTCCTATATTCAATGTAAGATCTCTAAAATAGGAGATCTAAACCTAGCTAATGCCTATAGGGAACTATGTGATGATGCTGGAAAGCTCAAAGGAGAGAACAAACATTTGGAAGTAAAGGGACTCACAAATGCACTGCATTTTCCCAAGGTCTTCAAAACAGAATGGATAAAGATTGTTCTTAGCAGAGTTCACAACAAGACTCTATGGCTAAACAAGCCAAACGCAATAACAAAGGATGTTATTTACGCGGTTACCGGTTATCCTACAACCGATAAACCATAGGCTCACAAGAACCCATCTCTGGCAGAAGTGGAAAAATTGACTGGTGCTAAATCAGATAAAAGAGTACTAAAGGTCAACACCATTACCGACGTAGAGATGAATTTTTGAGCATGTGTTGTTGGATATAAGATCTTCCAAGAAAATTGAATGAACAACATATCTAGTACTGCTATGAGCACAACATAGAAGATTATAAAACAAGGGAAGAAGATGGATCTTGCAGAGATCCTGTTACATTAATTGGAGGAAAACATGTGCACAATAAGGTCTTCAAGGACAAACACTTGTAAGTTTGGTTCCCTCATAATATGCATATTATTTTAATTTGAAGAATACTTTCCCTCCATTAGAAAAGTTGCATGGGACACAAGCAAACCCATAACCATTCAGATAGGTGAATTCATAGAATCACTAGGAATAGATATTGATAATGTTATGCATGAGTATTTCAAAACCATAAAGGAAATGTTGCAATCAAGAACTAGAATTCATGAGAATCTGATAGAGGAACAGTAAGAAGAAATATGTTTCAGGGTAGATACTGATTTCACATACATACAAGCAGTAGTTCCAAGGAAATCATGGCTTTCAAAATTGGATTATGAAATCAAAAAAGGATTAGCCAATGAGTGCATTAAGGCACTATTAAATGAACTATTAGACAACAAGCAACTAAGATTTGGTACCTATGAAGAGGCCAAACAGAAGATTAAAACAAATCTTGTTGTCAAGAAGGCTGTAAAATAGTCAAAAAGAATGCTGAAGAATTTGAAAAAGAACTTGAATATATCTTCTAAAGGAGAAGATGAAAGAGAAGGTGAAGAGGAACAAGAGGGTAAGGAGGAACTCACTAAGGACCAGCTTCCCATTGGTGATACAGCAAAGTAAAATGAATCAGAGGAAGAGAAGTTTGATTCACCACCTCCTCCTCCACCTACGAAATCAAGAACAAGGAGTCAAACAGCTAAGGATGCAACTCCTTCTCCCATGGTAAAAGGAAAGGTGTATAAGAGGAAACCTGACACACCAAAGGAAAAACAACCAGTCAAGGCACCTGCCAAAAGGAGGAAATTTGTTCAGACAAATGAAGACTTAGAGGACTCAGCTATGGATGAACCTGAAACTATAAAACAAGCAAAGGAAACAGCAAAGGTTACATCACCCACTGAAGACATTGATGAAATATGTAAGTATATTTCTGAAGCTGCATCTCTTGGACATCCTAAGATTAGGAAATGGTTAAGATGGGATTCTGTAGAATAGAATAAGATTGAAGATGCACTTATTGCTAAGATATGCAAACACTATTATATCCCACTACAATTCACTACACGTGATGTTCCACAAGAACTATTAATTAGAATATCTTCTAGATTCACTTTTTCACTTCATGAGGAGAAAAGGATAAGAGAACAAGTACTGGTTTCTCTTATGCCTCCTAAATCAAAAAGAGAAGAAATCAATGAAATCATGGAGAAACATGCAAAAAATTTCTCACCCAAGTTGAGAGCTTATAAATTTCTTGAAGAGAAGCTTATAGAGCTAGAACAAGAAATGCATAATATATAGAGTAAGATACTCAACCATGATGAGGAAAGTAGTTATGAGAAGGAAAATATCACTGAAACAGATAACTCAATAGCTAAGTTAGATAGTGAAGAAGTCCAAATAATAGGCCATAAACAGGTTGATATTATAGATGAAGAATGGCCTAAAGACAGTGAGGAAAATCAAGTACCAACAAGCCCCATCCACATCAGCTTAGAGGATGAAGAAGTTACCAAAGAAGAGTTAATGATAAAAGGTAACTTAGATGATGATATAAATGATGAATCATGGTTAGAAAACATTTTCAATACCACTACAAGACAAGACCCTGTAGTAGAAGTTCAAAAAGATGAAGATATAAATGCTGCAAAAGGCAATACCGAAGGACAGGATACAACTATTAACACTGCAACAGTCAATACACTGACAAACATGAATATATTAATAGATGCCATTGATATTCAGTCAAGTCAGGATAAATCATCTAAGAAAGATGATAATATACCCAAGGATATGGGTACCGATGAAAACAAAGATGCATCCAACACTCACAAGGATACGGATACAGAAATGAAGGATGCAACTAACAACCAACAAGAAGTGTCAAAAGATCAAAACAAAGAGGCAGATAAAAAAACTGATGATAAATTGAGAAAGGTTGAAGAAAAAGATAAAAGTGAAGGAGTCGAGCAGGATGAAGGTATAAAACTTAAAGAAGATACATCTATTGATACACCCAAGGAAAATGAGGAGACGTCTTCACCAAACTAGCTGGTGGACTCAGAATAGATACAAAAGGATGCCTCATCTTCTCGACCCTCACCTACCAGGTCAACCCAATCTCATGCTTTACAGATGGTAGTACATCAATCTGCCACCCAGCCAAAGAAGAAGAAGAAGAAAATAGTAAAGAAAGACATCTTGGCTATTACACTGGATGAAGTAATAGAAGTTCCAAACTGGGATATTACCACTTTGGACAGTGATAAACTTCAAGAGTTTGGAGTGCTATGTCAAAGAAAAGCCATTCAAAAGAAAATGATACAAGAACACAGGGAAAACATGGCACTTGAGAAGGCAAGAGATATTCTCCAACAACTTGTTCCTGAGGTAAAACTTGAAGCAAATGCTACAGTTAAGGAACAAATTGTTGTTCTTACCAACGCAATCAAAGAACAAAATATAGATGCAGAACAAGCTATGGAAGAGCAAGTAGAAAAGAAGTATCAATACAAATTAATTGATAAAATCAGCCAAGAAGTGGCACTGAACAAGGTAAAGCTCTCTGAACTAATTGATCAATTAGAGCCAATGATTGCTGAAGCAATCACCTTAGTTCAAAAGATGTGCATGCTTGAAAATTATACAAAAGAAAATAGTGACAAACTAGCAGAGATAGATCCCAACGTCATAGAAAGTACACAAAGCCTAACCTCAAATGTAGACAGTATCAAGGTGCATCATGAAAAGGTCATAGAGGCTAACAGGCTAAGGCAAGAAATATGGGATGCTGAAACACAAATAAGAGGTGAGATTACCGAACTACAGGCACACATTTTTCCTAATCTTACTATTTTACAGTAGCATATTTCTGATGCAAGAAATCTTATTTCAACCCCGGAGATGTCTGTAGTAGACAACATCTATGATCTATACATGTATGGATATCACTGGAGCACATGGATCTAGAAATGCTAAAGGAGAAATGGGAAAAGATGATGGAGGAGATCAAATCCTCACATTCCAATCTTTTTGACAAGTTGTAAGTACCTTTGCCTTTAGAATCAAAAAAGGAGGAATAGAAATGAAATGTATATTGTATGTACAAAAGAAACAGATATATAAAGATAGTTATGTACAATATATATCAAAAAAAAGAGGAAAAGAAAAGTACATAAGGATATATATATATACTTACACTTACCAACATATACATAGGGGAGTCATTCAAATGACTAAGGAAGGAGTATACACAGGTGTACATACTAAATACACTCATTATGTTGCACATATCAATGTTTTTGATACTAATGTCAAAGGGGGAGATTGATGACATTAATTTTTCCATTAGTACACTTAGTGAAAAACATTGATAGAGATCATCGACAGACTACAAGCATTACTGGTGAATAGTGAGCATACCCGACAGAACATTGAGGTCATAAAAAATCCTAAGTATGGAATTGACCAACGAACACTGACAAGTGTTGCACCATTGAAGTGAACATGACATCACCGATGGGTCAATAACATACATTGAGATCATCACTGACAACACAGTTTTGAGAACAAAACTGACGGAATAGAAAAGGCATACCCAATGACCAATTCAAGAAAGGAACACCGATGATAAAGAAAATTGACCGTCAAACCGACAATCAGTTAGAGAACCCACAAAAAGTGGATCTGATTTTTACACGTCAGATAAAGCAATGTAATTATATTTATAGAGTTTTAATTTGTTTTAAATCATAACTTGAGGGTCAAGAAAGATTTATGTAAATGTTTTGAAGCATCCTAACGGATCTAAAACATATCTAACTAAAGATCAAGATCAAGTTGTAAACCTTGGATCTAGAGTTAACTTGCGAAGCGTGAATCAAGAATTGGGCCAAAATCTAGTATAAATAGATGTTCAAATCAATTTTGAGTTATGAATTCATTATTGTTGATAGCCACGAAGAGCATCTAAGGAGCAGAAGGCAGAATTCATGCAAATTTCAAAAATAGATCACATCAGTTGTCAAGAACACATAGAGGCTACTGACGAGAAACTAAAGGTATTATTCATTCATAGAAGGATGATTAATTATACATAGGAAGCTTTATTGGATCTGTTATCAGCAATTAAAGATTGCATACATCATCAGATCAAAGACTTATGCAGTTGCATTCTAACAAGTGCATCACATCTAAAATCAGTTTGTAGAAGGTGGACTTAACCATTCTTACTAAATCTCCTAACAGAGTGCACACTTTACAGTGTTGCTAAAGCTTAAAATTAAGTAGATCTTAATATGTCTCCACTGTAATACTCCTAACAGGGTAGGTCATCAAAAGTGACCAAATTGTAAAGCCTTAACTGGCCCCTTCTTATCTGCAGATAGTGAAGTCTTGTGGGTAACAATCCCCACCGCAGTTTTTACTTCCTAATAGGAGTTTTCTATGATATCATATCTTGTGTTATGTGTTATCTATTTTCATGAATGTTTATGTTATGGTTACATACTAAAGAACTTATGATATGATTGCATATACATAAAGAAAGATGAACAGTTAGATAAGATAATTTACAAACTGATGATTAAGGATTAATGGGATAACCAAGAAAAGTTTTAGAGGTATTGATTCACCCCTCCCCTCTCAGTACATCATTCCAATATAATTCCAACACCGAGCTTATAGCTAATGATGGCAGAATAAGGGAAAAATTGATTTCAATTCAGACAATGTTGATACCTAATTTAGAGGTTATGCAGAAAGAGGTGAAAGAGGAAAATGAACTAGCACATAAAGATCCACCTATGAAAATTGCAGAGAGTTTGATTGATCTAGCTGCCAAGCTAGAAATTGAATTTCAAGTTTTGGAATCTATAAGGATAATTTGGGATAACGCATTAGCAATGATATTACAGATCCATAAACCATTTTTGGATAAGTATGGTTTGACCCCAACAACCCCAGTAGAGAAAGATAACAAGAGTGACAAAAAAAAGGGGGAAATGTCATAGATTCAACAGGGGAAATGTAAGTATGTATGTACATATGTTGTAAAGTTAGTGAAGTCTTTATGGAGAAAGATCGAGTCAGAATCCTAGGGGGGGTTCTGAGTTCTACATTCTAAGTCTATTTTTTGAGTACTATTTTTTTTGTAAAGGACTGAAGAGTCATGACAAAGTGTTTTTGCCACTAATGACAAAGGGGGAGATTTTTGATCTCTAATTTTTGTTGTCTATTAGTGTACCACACTTAGTCACAATCAAGGCAGGTTGGTCGGTCATCACTACGACTAGGTCATCCCACTAAGGCTGAGACTGAGCAGTAGTTACTATCGAGTGAGTTAGAGGTCTCCGAGTACCTAATGGATGTCGAGAAAAATTATTGCCAAGTTGCATAGAAGAGTTTGTGCTAAGTGACAACATACATTTATGATGAGCGAGATAGTATCGACTAAGAACCAGTGTTTAGGTTATGCCGAGTAAAACTATTTTTTTATATTTGTTTGGAATGGCACAAACACCAAGGTAAACCATTTTGGTTGACTTCTATGGAGCATTTAATGATCATGCATAGAGATTTAATGCATTAATTATGTGCTATTTTTATTATCATGAATCCCTATGCAATCCATGCAACCAATCAAAATTAGGGATTCCTAAGAGGAAGAATATGATGGATCTAGATCGTTTATCTTGATCTAGATTATCTATATATAGGATGCTTCAAACCCTAATCTATAATCATATACACATGTGTATTAGATAATATATATTTGGATGTAGATGTGAAGAGAATGTTGGATGATATCATATTTGGTTACTATTCATGCTATTGATATTCATGTTTTGTCATTGATGTCAACATATGTTTTTGTGAAGAGAACAAAATAGTTATTTGACTGACAGAAGTGTACGGACACTGTACAGATGTTTCAAAATGATCGAAGACAAGGATATGAAGAAGGATGTGTGATGACCTTATTTCTAAGGTCACTTGACTTGAGGTTACATATTGGTGATGTTATAGATGATTTGGTGAAGACTAGTTTTTAGACTGTGACAATAATGCTTAATAGAGAAGGTCTCTATATTTTGTGTATATCTTACAGATGAAGATGTTACAGTGCATGTGAGCTTATGGGAATGAATAAGGATGCATTGAAGAATTTTTTTAATGATCAATTATTGTGGAAGTATTGGTGACGTCATCTGTGGCGTGTATTCTGGGGGAGACCTATTTTGGTGGCCAACTTCAGACATGTAGTGTGTATTATGAATTGTGAGCGTAGATTGTGGATCTTGGAATATAACCGATGGATTGTAATTGATGTTTACTTTTTATAGGTACCATGTGTATCTTAGCAAGGGGTTAAAAAATTATTTGTATATTGGGAAAGCTTAATTGGCTGACATAATTAATTATTTGTGTATTAGGAAAGCCTAATTAGCCAGCCTAATGAATTATTGTAATAGGGTATATATGCGTGATCTTTTCTTTTGGAAAGAGAAGAGATTAAAAATGAAGATAAGTGTAAGCTGTGAGGCTTGTTTTGTTGCTAGATGTAGAGTAGATTTTTTGATAAGAATACTTCATTGGAACTAACCAAGCAAAGATAGATGCTATCAGACAGTTCACTCAATTATATATTTTCTATATACACTTGGTCAGATTTTGAATCCTTGAGGGTGGCTTTAACCTTCTTTGGGCAGTGAGCCTACTATATTTCTTGACTCCTAACAGGGTTCTGTGTACTGTAATGTTGTAATAAGCTCCTAACGGGGCTAATCTTTTACCATGGATACTATACTCTCAATACATTATTTGTGGGTGTTGATTCCCACCAGGGTTTTAACTTTAACAGGGTTTCCTTGAAAACAAGAATTGTGTTAATGTGTTGGAATTTACTATGTTATCATTTGCATTGCAGTTTTGGTTTATAAATTTTAAATTTTAATAGTCTATATCACAACTGATTCATCCCCCCTCTCAAATGTGCTTCTAGACTGTTATTCCTAACAATTGGTATCAGAGAATCTGGTCCTTAGAGAGAGATTAACATCTTGAGGTGATCTTGAAGATGACTTACTACAGGAAGGATAGTCCAAAATTTGATCCTAATAACTTTGAAAGTTGGAAGAACAAGATGAGAACACATTTGCTATTTTTGGGAATTGACTACTGGATGGTCATAAAGAAGAATGAAAAGATAGAAACTGAGGATGAATTGGAGAAAGCTACTAAAGATGATAAGAAGCCATTTTCATGTAATATGGTTGCAAGGGAATCACTGATCAGTGTACTTTTTGAAGGTGAATTCACAAAATTAAAAGACTTGGACTCCGCACATAAGATTTGGAAAAGATTGGAGGCACTGTATGAAGGAGATAAGTTTAGAAAATAGGAAAAGTTACAAAACTTGAAGACAAAGATAGAATCATTGAAAATTAGAGAAGATGAGAACATTAGAGCATATGAAAAGATGATTAATGAGGTGGTTACTGGCATTAGAAACTCTAGAGGTACTTACAGTGAGGAAGAAGTGATTGCGAAGATTCTCTAATCTTTGATACCTGCATATAGAACTAAAGTACAATTTATAGAGGAGATTATACCTTTGACACTGAGTTTCACTAGAGAGATGTTGATTGGAAATATAAATATTTATGAAGCTGCAAAATTGGGAGATATATTACCGAAAGTTGAGTCAGCATTAAAGGCAACCGTGCATAAGAACAAAAAGACCTTATCTGGAATTGCGAGCACCAGAAATAGTAACTTGAGTGAAGAGCTTGAAGACTATGCTGAGGAATGGGAATAGATACAATAGGAAGAAAGAAAGCTAGATGAAGTAGTAGCATTGATCACTAGAAGAGAAAAGAGAGGTAAGGGTATGTTTGAAGGAAAATTACCTCTGAAATTTTTTTCTTCTAACAAGATTGGTCATTTTGCATCTCAAATTCCTACAAGGGTTCAAAAGCATAAACCTAAGTTTTACAAATCTAAGTATCCTAAAGACAAGGAATGTTATTATGCTAGTGAGGGTGTTTTTGATGATGATGGTGACTATGATGAAATTGAAATTATTGCTATAAAGGATGATGAACCTATACATGAGGAAAAAGCCTTAGTATCTCATGTTGAAAAGAAATATGAATGTGTTATAGACAGTGGTTGTTCACATCATATGAATGGAGATAAAAATAAACTTGTGAGTCTAAAAAGATATGATGGTGGTTTTGTTAGATTTGGTGACAATACTCCTAAACTTAGCATTGGTGTTGGATCTATTTCTCTGGATGGAAAGAATAATACTGATAATGTATTACTTGTTGATGGACTTAAACATAATCTGTTGAGTGTTGGGCAGTTGGTGGATAGAGGTTATCAATTGAAATTCATTGATGGGAAATGCTCTATCAGAAGTAAATCAAGAGATTTGATCAAATCTGGTACTAAATCTAAAGGTAATGTATTTGAATTGAATACATATGAAACTTCTTGTTTTATTGTGAAGGTTGATAACAGTTGGATGTGGCATAGAATATTTTGTCATATCAACTTTGATAACATTGTGAAGGCAAGTATGACTAATGTTGAGAGATCTACCTAATATTGTAAAGTCGTCTAACACTATGTGTAGAGTGTGTTATGGGGAAGTAGATCAAAAGCAATTTTAGAAGAAAATCTTATTCAACTAAAGAGAAGTTGGATATGGTGCATATAGATCTGTGTGGTCCTACAAGAAAAAGATCTTACTATGGTGAAAGGTACTTTATACTTTTTGCTGATGAATTTTCTAGAGTGATGTGGGTTACATATTTGAGAGAGAAATTTGAAGCATTTGACAAATTCAAGTTATTTAAAGAAAAAGTTGAGAATGAATCTAGTTTAAAGATAAAATGTTTGAGATTAGGTAGAGGTGGAGAGTTTACATCAAATTTATTTAATACTTACTGTAAAGAACATGAAATATATAGACAAACATCAGCTCCTAGGACACCACAACAAAATGAGATAGTAGAGTGAAGAAATAGAACTATATTAGATGTTGCAAGGACTATGTTGATGGACATAAATGTGTCACATGTTCATTGGAGAGAAGAAATTGGTATAGTTGTGTACACCTTGAACATAATTTAGATCAGAGAAGGTACAAGTAAGACTCCTTATGAATTATTATGGTTTGATCATACACCTACTGTAAAATATTTCAGAATATTTTGAAGTAAATGTTATATCAAAAGAGATGATGAGATAGGGAAGTTTGACACTAGAAGTGATGAAGGAACTTTTATTGGCTACTCTACTAATAGAAAATCATATAAATGTTTCATTCTGAGATTGAGGAAGTTAATTGAAAGTGCCAATGAGAGGAGAGATGAAAATTTTCAAATTCAGGAAAGAATATATGGCTGTGGTCATATTATAGAGATGAAAGAGGTCACTGCTGAACTTGAAGAACCTTTGATGGTTGATAATGAGACTAAAGATGAATTTATTGAGGTTACTAAGACTCCTAAGACTGTGAGGTATGTTAAGAAGAACCATCCTAAAGATAAAATTATTGGTGATGCAAGTAAAGGTACGATGACTAGATCTAGAACTAGAGAAGAAATTTGTTTGATTTCTCAAGTTGAGCCAAAAAATACTGATGAAGCATGTACAGATGTGTCATGGACTAAAGTTATGGAAGAAGAACATGAACAGATAAACAAAAACAATACTTGGGAATTGGTTCCAAGACCTAAGAACAAAAATGTGATAGGAACTAAATGGGTTTTCAGAAATAAGATGGATGAGGAAGGAACAGTGGTAAGAAATAAGGCTAGACTAGTGTGTAAAAGCTACTCACAAAAAGAAGGCATAGACTATGAATAAATATTTTCTCACGTTGCTAGGTTGGAAGTTGTGAGATTGTTTCTTGCTTATGCTGCACATAAAGACTTTAAAGTATATCAGATGGATGTGAAATCAACATTCTTGAATGGTGATCTAGAAGAAGAAGTATACATCAAGCAACTTGATGGATTTCCTTTGACAAGAGATGAAGACATGGTTTGTAAGTTGAAGAAAGAACTGTATGGACTAAAACAAGCACCAAGAGCATGGTATGCAAGACTAGACAAGTATCTTCTTTGCCTTGGTTTCAAAAAAGGTAATGTAGACAACAATTTATATTTAAGAACTGATGAAGATGGAATCTTAATCATAGAAGTGTTTGTTGATGATATCATTTTTGGAGGCAATGATAAGATGAGTAAGAAGTTCTCTAAAGAAATGGAAAATGAATTTGAGATGTCAATGATTGGTGAAATGTAATTTTTTCTTGGTTTGAAAATCAATTAGAGTAAGAATGGTATTTTTATATCTCAGACCAAGTATCTTAAGGAAATGTTGAAGAAGTCTGGAATGGAAGATTGTAAACATGTTGGAACACCTATGGTGACTGGATACAAACTAACTAGTAATGATGAGAATCAAAGTGTTTTTAGACAAATTACATATCAAGTATCATTTCTTGAGGGAGAAGGTAGCAAAGAAAGAAATTAAACTAGAGTATATTAGGACAAAGGAACAGATAGCAGATATATTTACAAAAAATTTGCCAAAATATTCTTTTGAGTATCTCAAAAGCATGCTTGGGGTCAGAACTCCTCCTTGTGATAATTAATTGATGTAGATATGCATCAATCAAATGGATTTTAGAGCTATATAATTTTCAGGATTTGATGTATGGATCTACTCCTCAAGGGGAGTGATCGCAGGAACACTAGAGAGCACATTTGGGTGATCTTGCACCTAGCTGTTAGACTTAAAGATTTTAAATAGCTAAACCTTACAGAAGATTACAGTTAAGTTATGACACCCTTTTCCATTCCTACCAAAGGGGTAAGGATTCTATGTGAAAATACCTGTTGTTTTGGGGAGATTTGTGTTTAGGATATTGAGAAGATTGTATTAAGAGAGTACTTTTTGGGTTGATAAATTTTCCCATATGTTGTCAGCAATGCCAAAGGGGGATATTTTTGGATGATATCATATTTGGTTACTATTCATGTTGTTGATATTCATGTTTTGTCACTGATGTCAACATATGCTTATGTGAAGAGAATAGACTGGTTATTTGACTGACAGAAGTGTACAAACATTGTATGGATGTTTCAGAATAATCAAAAACAAGGATATGAAGAAGGATGTGTGATGACCTTATTTCTAAGGTCTTTTAACTTGAGGTTACATATTGGCGATGTTATAGATGATTTGGTGAAGACTGGTTTCTGGATTGTGAGAGTAATGCTTGACAGATGAGGTCTCTTTATTTTGTGTATAACTTACAAATGAATATGTTTCACTGCATTCTAGCTTATGGGATGACTGAGGATACATTGAAGAATGTTCATTACTGATCGATTGTTATGGAAGTACTGGTGATGTCATTTGTGGTGTGTATTCTGGAGGAGACCTATTCTTGTGGCCAACTTCAGACATGTAGTGTGTATTATAAATTGTGAGCATGGATTGCGGAGCTTGGAATATAACTAATGGATTTTGATTGATGTTTACTTATTATAGGTACCATGTGTATCTTATCAAGGTGTTAAACAATTATTTGTATATTGGGAAAGCCTAATTGGCTGACCTAATTAATTATTTGTGTATTAGGAAATCCTAATTGGCCGACCTAATGAATTATTGTAATAGGGTATATATGAGTGATCTTTTCTTTTGGAAAGATGTGGAAGATATATAAAAGGAAGAGAAGTGTAAGCTGTGAGGCTTATTTTGCTACTGGATGTAGAGTAGAGTTTGTGATAAGAATACTTCATTGGAACTGACCAAGCAAAGATAGTTTCTATTAGACAGTTCACTAGATTTTATATTTTCTATATACACTTGTTTGAATTGTGAATCTTAGAGGGTGGCTTCAACCTTCTTTGGGGAGTGTACCTAGGCAGTGAGCCTACTATTTTTCTTGAGTCCTAATAGGGTCTGTCTCCTAATAGGGACTGTATACTGTAATTTTGTAATAAGCTCCTAATAGGGCTAAATCTTTTAACATGGATACTATACTCTCAGTACATTATTTGTGGGTGCTAATTCCCACTGGGGTTTTACCTTTAAAAAGGTTTCCTCGATAATAAGTATTGTGTTATTGTATTGAAATTTATTATGTTATCATTTGCATTGCAGTTTTGGTTTATAAAGTTTAAATTAAAATATTCTATATCACAACTGATTCACCCCCCCCCTCTCAGTTGTGCTTGTGGACTGTTATACCTAACACAATAGAGATTAGAAGTATATGCATGTTTTGCATATCTGAAGCATTGACCAAAGTTACTAAGTAGAGCATTGAAGAGCAAAGAAGTGAAGATAAGAACAAAGATAAATAAGATTGAGAGATCAATTAAGAGTTGGAAAGAGGATATTTGTTATTAGTATTTGTAGTGTAGACCAAAGGATCGGGTACTGATACATTCTAACAAGTGAATCAGGGTAAATATCTTAACAAATTGGTCCTAACATGCCTTTGTAAATCTCTTAACCGATTTCTTACTTTGTTGTAATTTTAAATCCTTTAACAAGGTAGATTGTGTAATTCTGAAAGCTAACAAGGAAGACCCCTCACAAGGAAGATCATCAAAAGTGATAAAAACTTTGTAGCCCTAATAGACACACTTTATTACTTTCATAGTGAATATTTATGGGTGTCATCCCCACCCCAATTTTATCTTCATGGGTTTCAAGGTTACCAAAATCTTTTTGTTATATTTTCATGATTAGATTTTAATCTTTACAAAATTTTAGTTTTTGTTTATGAATACATGGTTGAATCAGTTTGTTTAGAATTGGTAGAATTTTCACAAATCTGATTCACCCCCTCTCAGTTACTGCTTTCCCATATTAGAATTCCAACAACATATCCTAGTCAAGATAACCATATCATGACCACAACACTTGGATCCATACCAATTTGATAGAATAACCAAATCATTCATTATTTATCATTGTATGTTCTTCTGTCTACCTCATTGCTCTTCAATCAATCATAACTTGCTCCATGTTTGTTTCCAACATACATGACCATACAAAATTCATCTAAAGACATCCTTGAGTCTCCAATAATGATCACACACTCCAATTCCTAACGAACATCAAATTCATCTACACAAATACTTAGAAGCACATCAGGAACACTATCAAAAAACACAACACCAAGTTGACATCAATGACAACACAATAACTGATCTTCCTGTCATCAAACCTGTACAAATCAACACTCAACAATATATGCATATGTTATGCCAACAATCTCACCCTTTGGCATTGATGGCATCACAACATTGATTTGATAGAAATTCTCCCCCTTAGCTGATGCACCAAACATCTTGTCTTGATCTTCCTAGTCTTCTCCAAAGTCTTCTTTTGATCCCCCCCAATACTCTTCTCCTCCTTTGACAACAATGCCAAAGGTTCCATGTATGTCACCTATTGTTACAACACCTTCCTTTTCCTTTGACTGCTCCCCCTAAGGATTAGCCCATTTTAACATCAATCCAATAGTGAAAGATATTCAATGATTCCACTGGATTGATGCTTACAACATCTTAGTGTTGTTCAGGTAGGGGAATAACCCCTAACTGGCCTCTCAGATACTCAAAAGTATCTTTAGGTAATGCTTTAGTGAATATATATGCTATTTTCTCCTTGGTTGACACATATTCCAACTTGGCTGACTTTTCCTACACTTTCTCTCTTACAAAATGATACTTGACTGCAATGTGTTTAGTCTTGGAATGCATTAGTCGTTTCTTTAAAATATTGATTTCACTTGTATTATCATAGTAGATAGTCACAAGTTTAGTTAAATTCTCTTTGATACCTTCTATAATCTGCTTCATCTATGAAATTTGTGTATAATTGATAGTTGATGCTACATACTCAGCTTCTGTAGTAGATTAGGAGATGCAATTTTGCTTCTTACTTGTCCATGACACAAGTCTTCCTCCTAGGAACAATGATCCTCCACTTGTACTCTTTATGTCATCAATGTTTCCTTCCCAATCTACATCACACTAGTACATTTGAGGCCTCTTTTCGATAGCTATGTGTCACTTTTTCGACACTTTCCCGTCGGCCTAGCGACAGAGACCAATGTTGCAGTTTTGGTGTTGGAATTAATGATGATTGTGTTGTCTTTCATTATTGCAATGGTACTAACCATCGCAATATGAGCTAGATATGATGGTTACCATGTTGTCGTTACATATTTTTGATGTCGCTATTACGACACGTAGGCGTCGCATCATATGTGTCACTATTACGACACGTAAGCATCACATATCATCTGTCACTATTATGACACATAGGTGTCACATGTTATCTATCACTTTTTTAGATGTCCAAAAAAATTTCTATACATGTGACATCGAGCCGTTAGTAATTTTGCGACAGCCCGACGTCGTAAGTATAGCAAATTTTTTGCACGTCTGAAAAAATAGATGTCTAGGTGTCGCAATATGGGCTGACTATAATGGTATTCATGTTGTCGTTACACTTTATCTGTCGCTATTATGACACATAGGCGTCACATAATGAGGGTCAAAATTATGATAGGCGTGCGATGAATTTGCAATACATGCGACATCGAGCCATCGACAATTATCGACGGCTCGACGTCGCATGTATTTTTTAGTGTTGCTTTAGAGTTTTTATTTGTTTCCAGAATAGTTTAACATTCTCTACTTAACAAGGCCAACCACGTGAAGGTGGAAGCTCATCCGGCCCATCCTAGGACACTCTTATGACCCTTTACGACACTTTAAGATCTCTACGATGTATTCTTAGGGATTGTAAAGGGTCATAAGGGATCCTGGGACACAATAGCTGAGAAACATAAATGTAGGAATCATGGTCCCAATTGTTTGGAGACACAACATAATTCAGTGGTATACCCAGATGATGCAACACAACCACTACTCCTCCAATTCTAAGTTGACACTGCACGATCCAAAAACCATAGATAAGGAATAAATTTAGAGAGCGGAGGAGGGCCATAACAACCAAAATAATATACCTCTGCTCTCTAAATTTATTCCTTATCTATGGTTTTTGGATCGTGCAGTGCCAAATTTGAACTGGAGGAGTAGTGGTTGCGTTGCATCATCTGGGTATACCACTGAATTATGTTGTGTCACCAAAAAATTGTGACCATGATATCTACATTTATGTTTCTTAGATGTTTTGATATCTATATTTATGTTTCCCAGCTATCATGTTTATGTGCATGTTCTTTATGTGTTTGGCCTCTCTCCCTCCTCCAAAATAAGATTTTCCCACTCTGAATCAAGAATGCATGTGCAGCTGCATAGAATATATAGTGTTAGAAGGCCCCAAATGGGCATAAATTCAATGTTCTCTTGGTTGTTTATAAAATTTGAAACAACTAGAGAAGAATGTTTTATAAACCATCGGCACTGCATGGAACTGCATAGGATCGTCACCAAAGGGGGTTTCAGATCAGAGAACTCCCTTTCACTTAATAATTATGAAGCCATCAATGGTATACTAATTGTTTAGGATTGTAAGTTTCCATTGATGACTTCAAATTACCAAGCAAAAGGTGTACAAAAGACTTAGTAGCCTCTAGAGCATTTTCCTTGAATGCATTATACCCCTTTTTCTTGACCTTGCCTCTCTATTTCCTGCACCTGTAATTATGGCTACACAACTAGATGCATGATATAAAATTCATAGTTTATTACATACAAGATCGTAAAATAAGCTACATCAATAACTTAGCTAAATCAATCATAAGGTATTTAAAACTAGTATCGTAAAGAGATACAAAATATGTAAAATATTGGTAAGGGGTGGTAAGATCAAGGAAGAACTCAAAAGTAAAAGACCTAAGGGCCAGACCTAATGCCTTGGGGGCTCATCATAGATGGTCTTGCCTACATAACTCGCACAGACATTGTAGCTCAGGTTTAACTTTAAAACCAGTCTTTTAAAGGATGGTAGAAGTGGTATCAATCCTCTTTATCCAAAGGGTATCAATGGCATTTCTATCTTCACTGGAATCGAGGGTGCAGAAGTTTCTCTGCATTGTTTGGGTATAGCACTCAATTTCTATACCGAGTCGATGAAGAGAAACATTCTGCATGCCTTATTCGATTGAAGGTAGAGGACATTGATCCCCTTTTGATAAAGAGTCTTCAAGAAAGATAGATGGTATTCTATTGTTTCTACCTAAAAAGCATTACTAAGGAAAAAAGAGAAAGCAATAATTAGTAGTGTCCAAAAAAAGAGGCAAAATCACAGCAGCATAATGCATAAGGATATTATGTTTCATAGCTGTCATGTTTATGTGCATGTTCAAGGAAGAACTCAAAAGTACAAGACCTAAGGACCAGACCTAATACCTCGGGGGCTCATCATAGATGGCCTTGCCTATGTAACTCGCAGAGACATCGTAGTTCAGTTTTAACTTTAACTTTAACAAGAAACAATTAGAGCTACATACAACTAAATACAACATGACATGGTAGTAATGAATAACCTACCCTTGAAGAGAGAGATATGGTACTTTTTCAATGTAGAAAGTGGAAGTTGTTATTGGTCAATCTAGATCAATTGGGTCCACTACAACCTTATGAGATTGAGCTTGTGTTTAGGCTATCTATCTGTGGTAGGATAGAGCATCTATGATCCCTTGGAAATACTTTCCTAGTAGTAATGGTAGGATGTCATATTTATGTTATGAAGCTTCTTTATCCAAAGGTTATCAATGACATTTCTCTCTTCACTGAAATCGAGGGTGAAAAAGATGCTTTGCATCGTTTGGGTATACCACTCAATTTCTATGCCCAATAGATGCAAAGCAACCTTCTGCACCCCTTATTCTATTGAAGATAAAGGACATTTATCCCCTTTTGATAAAGAGTCTTCAAGAAAGATAGATGGTATATATCCTACTGGTTCTACTTGAAAAGCATTCCCAAGGGAGAAAGAGATCACAAACTCAACAACTAATCAGTAACAACAATGAAAATAATGAATAAGTATTCCAACATAATTAATAAGTGAGAAAAATACATAAGGCATTGAAAACTAGTTTCGTAAGGCATTGAAAACTAGTTCCGTAAAGAGATGCAAACTATGTAAAATATTGGTAAGGGGTGGAAAGATCAAGAAAGAACTCAAAAGTACAAGACCTAAGGGCCAAACCTAATGCCTCAGAGGCTCATCATAGATGGCCTTGCCTACGTA
>MU225392.1:2018868-2042028 GCA_018584345.1 Thuja plicata
CAAAAAAGTGCCCTTTTGGTGATCTCTCCATCCATCTTCTTCCAAAGCCCTTGTCAAGTTCAAGAATCCATTCAAGACTTGGTGTTGGAGATCTAAAAGCAAGAGATTGAATACATCCTTCCATTCTTCATTACATGTTTTGAAGCATACTTGTGGATCCACAGATTCGAATCCGCCACAAGGACATTACAAGCAAGGTGAATTTGAGTTTTGCTTTGTTATTCTTTATGCAATCTTCAATTACATATATTAAGGTTAATTCAAAAACCGGGGTTTGACCAAGGAAAACCCCTTTCCCCCAACAAACAAACATTTTTCTTATAGGTACAAATTTGGGACTGTAGATCCAAGGCCAGATCTGGATACCCTTTTTTCAGATTTCTTTCAGGTTGTGCGAACAGGGACACTTTCAGAGCTGAGCAGATCAAGTTGGAAAAAGTGGTACAAGGTCAACCTTTTTCATAAGATGACATCGAAATGGAAAAATATTTCTAGGTTTTGTCTGTCTTTGTGTTACGGTTCGGTATCAACTGTCAACATCTCTAGAAACAATCTACAGATCTCAGTAAACAACAATCTTTGACCTGCTATTTTGTGAGGTTGGTACTTTCTCCTATTCATTTCAATTACGGTCATCAATCATATTAATCAATAAAATTATATAATTTAATATCCCCTTTCTTGGTCTCTTTCCAAATAGTGGATCCATTTGTGTATTTACCCTTTGGGGTTGATCAAAATTGGATCTCCTATTTGTGTATTTAAGGGTGAAAGAAAGGATCGTCTTATCTTCCCTTAATCACAATCACAATTGCAATATAAAATCAATCAAATTCAAGTAAGTGTAAAGTAGGGTTAAGGAAATCAACACAAATAACAATTAACAATTCAAACCCCCCCCCTCCCTTAACTAAAACTTTTTCATCTTTACATCTCCTAAACCCTATTTTCATCTTTACAATTACAAAAGTTTCCATGTTTTGAAATTATGCATTTCTTCAGAGAGGTTAATAAAATTGCAGACTTCTTGGATAATAAAGCTATAGACAATTCACTTCTAGAACAAGAAGTGCATGAGAATCTTCTAAATCATTTGGTATAATCTTCCCCTTTTAGCATGTGAGATCAGCTGGCATAATGCTACTCCTATTGTAACTATATATCATTTTCATTTTCCCTTACACCCTGCCATTGTGGATTTTTTTTATTGTCATTTCTCTATGATTTTGATGAGTAGTGAAATAGTGCTTTACATCCTTCTTGTTAACAAATTGGAACATAATTCCAACATATCCATAGAAGGGGAGGCTCCGACATAGGAAGAAACAATTGTCAGTGATGGAGGGGAAGGAAAAACCTCCATCTCCATCCACCACAATTCTCACAATCATGGCCCCAAATCCCACTATAGAAAAATTGCCCTGAGCATATAGGGAGAGTGTTCTACCATCACCTCCAATAGAATTTATACCTTTGTATATTAGAGCAAGAGAAGATACCAAAATCACCACAACTGCCAACACTATTTGTAGTTGAAATAACTTTTCTAGCTCCACCAAGATGGATATAGGCACATTATAAACCAAAAAGAACAACAATAACCCAAACAACACCTCTCCTCACAACAAATAAAAGCATACAATCAACCTCAAAAATCTACTCAATACAACCAAAACCAAAAGCACAAAGGCTTCTCATGCTAGAAACTTCAAGGGTCCAAAGCCCCGTCAACCTAAGACTAGAAAGAGAAGAGATAATTTAATCATGGAAACCCCTCAAATAAATAGGGGTCCCAATTAGCCATAGATACATATTATCAAACAAACCAAGATCCATACTCAGACTCTAACAACTAGGAAACCTCAACAACTAGGGAACAAAGGCTACAAAAGAACAAACCCCATCAACTAGTAGGGGATCCCACACCACTAACTACTCAAAGGATCTCTTCTAGATTATACATCCCTTAGCAAGGACAAAGGGTAGAATCTTAAGGCAACCATCCAAGAAGTAATCACATATGATAAACACAAACAATAAAAAAATGACGAAACCCAGATAGAAAAAAACACTAGTAAGGAGAGAATCACCAACCACAAAAATAACCTAAAATAAGGACTTTCTAACCTATTAGGATTGTGGAATCAGCAATGTATCCTAGGATATAGGAACAACAACATGTGTGTATCTCTTATTGAGCACAAGATCCTCCACCGTAGGGAAACAAACCATATTCATCCACGCCATTAGTAAGTCAATAGTATAGCATTTGAAACAACAAGGAATAAACTAAATTTTACCATCCTCAAGTTGTTAAAGTAGAGAAAGTTTGTAGTCAACAATGAAAATAGGACATGCAAGCCCAAACATTAGAAAAGACTCGACCTCAGCTCCTAGAGAAGACATCTGATTCTTTAATATGACAGAAGGCCAGCGAGAAATTAAAGCAAAAAACACTACACCCTCAAGAATCTATAGTGAAAAACCATATAATTCAATGTGATGCCCTAAGACACCAACCATTGCAAAATTCATTGGCATCTGACCTTCAATAGATAGGGTCAAAGCTTCAGTGAGACAACAGTGGCATATTGCCCGTGACAAAGCATCACTTTCTTTATGCTAGGGTTTCTGCAGATTACAATGTATGTTCTCATTACGGCGTATATTCATCATATTGACTAATATTTGTAATATGCTCTTAACCAAAGGCTAAAATACAAGACATACCTCAACTGGTGAGTACGTGGTGGAAGCTTGTTAATGAGTATGTGGTGGCTATACCCTAAACATGAAGGAAACTAGCTGAATGAATTGCAAATCAGCCCGGAGGTGTGATGAATGAGATATTGCATTCTTTAGTTGTGACTGATAGTTGGATTCAATACAACAAGATCCCTCTTCACACGTAGAATGGTATAGTTTCCTTCCACTCGCATGCACAGCTCGATCACAAATGAGCCTTTCTTTTTTTTTTTTTTTTATAATCAAGAGGGTGTCACAATTACAATGGTATCATCGCTATTGTGACAGCATCGAGGGCACTTGAAAAAAAATACAAAAATCACCCATAAATGGTAGCGCCATCGCAAATTGGCATCAAAATTTGACCCCAAATGTTGTAGTGTCAGTAAAAAATACTCAAAGAGAAATCACCTTTGTGAGCATACCAAAGACCATAGTCTTGTATCCCTTTCAAGTACCTGAATATCCTCTTTACTGCTACCATGTAGGATTCCTTAGGATTAGCTTGAAACCTAGCCATTATTCCAATTGCTTGTGCAATGTCTTCTCTACCATGAAGAACATAATGAAACTTACCAATCATGGATATGTATAGAGTTGCATCCACTACACGTGAATCATCATCCTTAGATAGCTTGCATCATGTTACCATGGGGGTTCCAACTGGCCTAGAATCTTCCATTTCAAAGGTCTTCAATACTTCCTTTATGTAATTGGACTGATTGATATAGATACCATCCTTGAGTTGTGAATTTTTCAACCCAATAAAGAACTTAATTTCTCCTATCATTGACAACTCAAACTCTTTCTTCATCTCTTCTACAAACACCAAGCTCATCTCATCATTTCCTCAAAAAATTCTATCATCCACAAACACTTCAACTAATAGTATCTTATCACCTTCAACCTTCAAGTACACATTACTATCTTCACTTGTTCTTATGAAATCAATCTTGATGAGATAAGAATTTAATCTTTCATACCATGCACTAGGTGCTTCTTTTAGTCCATACAGTGCCTTTTGCAGATAGCACACCATGTCCTTATTCCCCGTCAAATAAAATCCATTTGGTTTCTCTATGTAAATGTCTTGTTCAAGAATCCCATTTAGCAAAGAATATTTGACATTCATTTGAAAATTTTTAAACTTCTTATAGGCAGCATAAGCAAGGAAATATCTTACCCCTTCAATTCTTGCCACAAGAGAAAATGTCTCTCCATAGTCTAGTCCTTCCTCTTGTGCATAGACCTTACACGCAATTTGTAATATATAAAAATGTGGCTATATAGAGGAAATCCTTATATTCCCGTTTGATATATTTTAATTTATTAAAAACTTAAGTGAAATGAATTGAAGACAAGTACTAACCTCAAAGTATAGCAGATCTAGAAATTTTTGTTTTCTGGTGTCTGTGTTGAGTTTCAGGAAATTTTGCAATCGGATCTAGAACAAAAACACAGAGATGGAGAAAACCTAGAAATCTTTTCCTTTTCTGAGAAAGGTCGACCTTGACCCAAATGCAGGGGTGCAATTTTACCCCAAAATGTCGACCTTGACCTGCACTACTCCGATGGAAATTCTATTTGCGGATCCTAAAAGTTAGCCGAAAAGAATATCTAAATCTGCTCTGTAATTTGTTGTCCTATACCTATACTTGCAAGAAAAATGGTTTTTTTTTTTTTGGGGAGGGGTTTTCCTTAGTCAAACCATGGTTTTGGAATTACCCTTATAATATAATTGAAATTGCAGAGATAAACAAAGTAAATGAACATTTCACCTTGCTTGTATAGAAACCCTTTTGAATCCTTGGATCCACAAGTATGGATGCTCCAAATGGATGTAGAATGTAGAATGTGGGAAGTAGGATGTCTCAAATTTATTTTCTTTATATCTTCAACACCAATCTTGAATGGATCTTGGAATAGGAAGAAGCTTGAATGGATATGGATGGAGAAATCTTCAACAAGAGGGCTCCATAGAGATTTGAATCCTTCAATGGCTACCAAAGGATCTCCTTGATGAATTGGATGCTTGAATGTGCTTGAATGATTGAATTTTTGAGTGTGGATGATTCCTTCAATATATTATGCATAGATTTTGGATGGATGAAATTGCTTCTTGCATCTTAGCTTCCACTTAGATTCACTTAGAGAAAATGAGAGGAGAAAGGCTTCCTTATATACAAGTCTAGGGCACAATCTTCTAGAGAGGCCGACATAGGAGAACTAAATTCCAATTAGGCCTATACCCCTAGAAGTGGACCTATATTAAATAAAATTTTAAGAGTTGTTACTTTAGAGACCGAAATAGCCGACCCAAAAATAGGAATTAAATCTTTCCAAACCCCGACATCCAGAAATCTTGGAAACTTGAAATTTGAACCCTGGGTCAGGGCCGAGGTCAACTCTGAGCTAGGTCATGGTCAAGGTTGAAATTGGCCTAGGTCAGGGTCAAGGTTGACCTTGACCCAAAAGGTCAACCTTGACCCTGAGGTCAAGAACCTCTAATTTAAAGAGCAGGATGCCAAAAATAGGCCAGAGAGAAGTGAAAAATGGGGCAGGATAGGGGAAAATCCATATCCACATCAAAGAACCATTCAAGGCATTTGACATGACCCAAAACCACATACTCAAAGGGATAAACCAGTCCAAAATGGAAGTGCTTCCATTTTTCGACGATACATTTAGCCCCCACTTTAGCAAGGGTATGGACTCGATGTAAACTCTTGGTAAAGGAGATCATAAAGAAAAGATGATCTTATTGAAATCAAAGGGACAAAGCAATCCTTAATCCCCCAGGGACTCAAGTATTTGTCAACCCCAAGATTAAAATAAGATAGACATCACCAGTCAAATAAAAGGAGAGAGAGGGTGTGATTACCTCGCCCAATGAGAACTTATGTCCCATTGTAAATCACGCAAGGAAATAGTACAACTGGAAAGATGAAGTTGGATCCCCTAGTGAATGTGGCTACTCACTAGTCAACCCATCAAGGATTTACCCTTAGGAATATTCTATTCTAAAAGAGAAAAGTCAAACATATAAACATCCATTCTTAAGGACAACTTTTGACCTTAAGGGATCAAAACATTGTAAATTGGAATTGGAGGGATCAAGAGATCCTATAAGGTGAAAATCCATGCTTTAAGGATTAGTCTCTAATCCATAAAGGGAGCAAAAAAAATTTAAGTTGTAACTTTGAAAATATTTTGATAGTGTGTGTGTGCAAAAAGTGAGCAGAGCATATGCCCCCATGTTAAAGTCATTTCTAACACTTTAACATGAGCAATGACTTTAAACATAAACAACTCCACCGATTACATTTCCACTACAAGATGCCCCCAAGCGAGGAAAAATCAAGGGAAATACCACATAAACATACAAAGAACACAGAAGGGATCTACCTACCATGGGCTCAATATGATCATAAGATTATATATATATATATATATATATATATTATATTATTGAAAATGAATTGAAATCATTCCCCAAAGAAAGTAGAACTAAAATCACAATGGAGGAAAGAAAACATAATAGTTAAAAAGAATATTCTTTTCATACCACAACATGGAGACCAAAAAGAATCAGTGCTAAAATGTCGCAAATCCAAGCGGACTACACAAGGAAAATATTTACGAACAATAGGATAGATACAACATAACATGAAAAAAAATATAAAAGAATAGAGATACATATAGAGGAATAGCATCAGGTTCAATTCCTTTATCACCTTGCACCAACAAAGTAACAAGGGTCATATAAAAGAATCTAACAAACATTTAGCAAACACATTACAGGAGAAGCACAATAGAATAGGCAAACACATAAAAGGCTACCATGGAGGATAAGCCAATCAAGTGCATCGCCTACTCTCCCTCCCTTGGTCTATATCATTTAGGAAAGGTGGGAAACTCGCAAGAGGGACTATATCCAACATAGTAGGAATAATAGCCAATCCCAAACAAGGATCCTCTTGAGAATCATGATGTTTGATACTAGGTGTAATTATCAATTGTGTTGAAAGCATATTAGGTAAATCAGTATCAATGTCAATAGTCTCATATTCATTATTAGAATTATCAAGAGTATCTTCTTCATCAAGATTAATCGTAAAAGAATCTAAGATACAAATAGAATCATGATAATCATTCATCTTAACATCATTATCAACATTAACTTCTTCCAACACATCAGGCATAGGCTGGTCAAAAGAAGGTAAAGCTTTAGTTTGACGCTTCTTACGACGTTCATTAGCAAATCAGTTATATTTTTTCTGATTTGAAATATGTTGAGAACTAGGAGGAACCACAACTAGTTCCTCCACAAGTTCTATAGGAGGGTTAGTAGGACTCTTAGTAGGCTGAAAAGTGATACTAGGAGATTGATTAACAGAACTAGAAGTAATGGATAAATGAGGTGTGGCAGGTATAGGCAAAAGACCATGGTTGAGATCTATTCGAGGCATTCTTAACTCAAGAATCTTGCGATGTTTATAAGATTGATATGAGTGAAAAAGGTTATCAAGTCAAGAAGAACATGAATTGGGTAATGAAGCCAAAATAAGTCAAGGGTAGCACAATCCCTTGGCCTACAAGGTTGATATAAACTATGATTAATTTTTTTCACTTCTTTATCATGAATGAACTTAACACACTTATGGATTGGAGAAGAAATGACATGCACGGTATTCAACCAAGGCAAACCAAGCTTAACTTGAAATTGATCAGAAGTAGGGACAATAATGAAGGTAGTGTCCACAACTTTACCACAATGTTTAATAGGCAAGTTAATAGAACCAAATGATGGATAGAGAAAACCATTGCAAGTTTGGATCCACACATTAGATACACATTAGATGTATCATAATAATCACATTGTAAGTTCTTCATAAAAAGGTTTTATTTAGTAATGACATTGATTAAGGAAGTGGGATCAACAAGAAAAGAACGCATAGGTATCTTAGCAATCTTAGCATAAATGTAGAGGGGACCATCAGGAGCCTTAATAGTCTCAGAATAATCAAAGGTAATCGAGAGTTCCCTAGGTCTTTTATTCTTAGGTTGTTTTCGAGGTTTAGGTTGAGGTGGAGCTTGAAGTTGAGGTTGAGATGAAGGAACTTGAATAGGAGGTTGAGATTGAGGCTGGGTTGGAGATACAGGTTGAGGAAAAACAACATGCTCCACATGGTTAACAATATGATTGAGATCATCCATCTTTGAATCATAAACAATATCCACAGAAGATGGTTGAGCAATGGTATTAGTATCATGTGTAGGTAAAGGATTTGTATATATTTGGAGGTTTAGATTAGGAGAGACATATTTGTTCCTATTACCATCAAAATTATCAATAGATAAAGCATAAGAATCAATTAAGTCTCGAACCTTATGTTTTAGATAATAACATGTCTTGGTATCATTGCCATTCTGACGATGGTATTGACAAAAGGATTTTGAATCAAAGTATTTGCATGCCATCGTAGTAGGAAGAAGAGGTTGAATAGGAGGTAAAGTAATCAAACTAGCATTCAACAATTTACTCATAATAGAATGTAAATATTCAAAAAGAGGAGTAAATGTATGATTCAAATGAAAAGCAGTGGATGTAGAAGTGGCATTGTGGGATGCAATGACAACTTGATCAACAACTGCATTTTCTTGCTTATTTATCTTGGCATAATTAATAGGTTAATGAAACTTGTTAGGATTAGGAGCAACATCACTCTTATCAATTGGAACAGGAGCCATTGGAGTGTTGCCTCTCAAATTGACTCATTTGTAATTAATAA
This sequence comes from Thuja plicata, assembly GCA_018584345.1. NCBI lineage: Eukaryota > Viridiplantae > Streptophyta > Pinopsida > Cupressales > Cupressaceae > Thuja > Thuja plicata. The sequence continues at coordinate 2,027,406 of MU225392.1, forward strand.
TGATGAAGTGTTGCACAAAGTTGTTGAAAAGGGGTAAATTCAGTAAGCAAAAACTTATCTCTAATATCCTTTTGCAAATTTGAAATAAGCATATGCTGAATATCAATATCAAGAATAGGATAAAAAATCTGAGCATACAAATGCTTAAATCTACCAATAAAATCAGCCATTTTTTCTTTAGTATTATGTTTACAATGCATCAAATCAGTTAAGGACACTTGCAGACCAATGTTATTTTGGAACTGTTGGATAAAATTATTAGCAAGTTTTGGAAAAGAATCAATAGAATAAGGACGCAAGGAAAAATACCATTGCAAGGCCTTATCACAAAAATTTCTAGCAAACAACTTGGCCAAAATCCTATGGTCATGAGCATACTCACTACAAAGGATTTGAAATGTTTTAACATGAGTGACAGGATCTCCCTTACCATTGTAATTCTCAAGATGAGTCATATCATCTTGTTGAGGGACAAGGGAACGAATAATGTCTAGGGATAAAGGACTACCCATGTCACATGTAGGAATACTAAACTTGGATTGAGTTAAGGACGCAAATTGTTGTTGTAAAGAGGACAAACTTTGAGCCAAACTAATGATTGTGGATTCATTAGAAGAAATAGGAGGCATAGAAACATTAGGAACACTAGGAAAAGTGTAGGAAGTGATGGGAATGGAAGACACAACTGGTGGAACACTTGGAACCATAGTTGGGAGAGGGTTGGAATAGGTAAAAGGAACACTATGGTAAGAAGGTTGTGAGGTAGGTAGAGAGACCAGTGGAAAACTCACGGGAAGAGATGGAAGTGGAAGATTTGAAGCTAGAGGATTGGTAAATGGAAGAGATGTAGTCATCAAAGGAGGAGCGTAAGTAGGAATGCTAGGTAAAGAAATTGAAGAAGGTTCCACACTAGTGACAGGAGGATTGAATCCTAGATCTTGAGCTTCTTGAGATAAAGGTTTGACATGTAAATGCACAAGATGAGTAATACCACACAAGATATTAACACCTTGATCACTATCACGAAGGAATTTCTTAAGAGCCCCTCTAGCTTGGATAGAATCTTGATTATGGTTTTCTTGAATAAGCCAATTTCCCATTTTATCAAGTTAGGTTGAAAGTTTTTGAACTTGTTCTGGAGGAACTCTTAAAGAATCCTCCTTATCATGAGATCAGTGAGAAGAGTTATGCTCCATAGAAGGATTGGAATCATGAGTCACCAAATTGTCATCCGAGATCCTACAGAAAGGAGAGGAAGATTTAGGATCAAAAGAACGCATAAGTCTACGACTTCTTCTAACCGGGATATTATAGGTAGGACTAGAGGTAGTAAAGTTCATACACCAATGCAATGTAAATGAACTAAATTAAGAAAATGTAAATTCAAGAACATAAAATAAGGCTAATCTAATATGCATGCAAGATCTAAAATGAAATGTAAATTTAACACCAAAATGAAAGAGTTGTCTATCGCAGGTTCCCCAAAATGTAATATATAAAAATGTGGATATATAGATATGGTGTTGATGTAATATGATATGAAGAATGATGTAAGATGTATATGTGTGAAATGTAATTGGATAGAGGGGGAAGGTAAGATTATTCTTTTAGCCCCTAATTCACAAAGGAAAGATCCAAGTTGATTAACCACAAGCAATAGTCAATAAACAAATGAATCAATCAATTGGAAATAAGAAGAAAGAGAAAAACCTTATATTCCCATTTAATAGATTTGAATTGATTAAAACCTTAATTGAAATGAATTGAAAATAAGTACTAACCTCAAAGTATAGAAGATCTGGAAATTGATGTTTTTTGGTGTTTGTACTAAGTTTTGGGAAATTCTGCAAACGGATCTGGAACAGAAACACAGAGACAAAGAAAACCCATAAATCTTTTCCTTTTCTGAGCAAGGTCAACCTTGACCCAAATGCGGGGGCATAATTGTACCCTAAAATTTTGACCTTGACCTGCACTGCTCTGATGGAAATTCTATTTGCGGATCCTGAAAGTTGGCCGAAAAGGGTATCTGAATCTTCTCTATAATTTGTTGTCCTGTAATAGTACATGTAATTTACTTAGAGAAAATGAGAGGAGAAAGGCTTCCTTATATACAAGTCTAGGGCACAATCTTATAAAGAGGCCGAAATAGGAGAATTAAATTCCAATTATGCCTATACCCCTAGAAGTCAACCTATATTAAATATAATTTTAAGAGTCGTTACTTCAGAGACCGAAATAGTCAACCCGAAAGTGGGAATTAAATCTTTCCAAGCACCGACATCCAGAAATCTTGGAAACTTAAAATTTGAACCCTGGGTCAGGGTCAAGGTCGACTCTAACCTAGGTCAAGATTGAGGTCAACCTTGACCTAGGTTAGGGTTGAGGTCGACCTTGACCCAAAAGTTTGACCTTGACCCAAAAGGTCGACCTTGACCCTGAGGTCAAGAACCTCTAATTTACAGAGCAGGATGCTAGAAACAAACCGTAGAGAAGTGAAAAATGGGGCAGAACAGGGGAAAAGCTAGATCCAAGTCAAAGACCCATTCAAGGAATTTTACATGACCCAAAACCACTTACTCGAAGGGCTAAACCAGTCCAAAATGGAAGTGCTTCCATTTTCCAATGATACACAAGTATTGCCTTATTATGAACCACTTCTCCATCTTCATTTAGTTTGTTCCTGAAAACCCATTTTATACCAATCACATTCTTGTTTGATGGTCTAGGAACAAGTGTTCATGTGTCATCATTTTCAATCTGCTCAAGTTCCTCTTCCATGGATTTTATCCAATCATCATTATTTAAACCTTCACTCACGGTCTTAGGCTCAAGCTTTGAAATTAGACATGTACTTTCCCTGATTTTCCATCTTGTTTGTACACCTGCATCTTTATCACCTATGATTTGATTAGTAGAATTATTAAACTTTACATACCTGGGAATAATCAATTCAGACCTAGGAGCTTCTTCTTTCAGTTGAACCACTTCTTCCTCATTATTTTGTTCAACTATATATTGCACTTCATGTTCCATATACACAATCTCCTGAAAATTATTTGATTCTTTCTTGCTTGTTTCATCAGATTTCTCTTGATATTCACCTACCTATTGGAAATATTATGATTGAGAGGGGGTGAATCAGTACAAACATGCAATGAACAAATTCAACCACCAATATAAGTAACTACATTATTAACTTCCAAACAAAAGTGCATATAATTGAAGTAAACAAATAACAGTTAACAACATCAAGCATCCACAATCTCAACACATATAACACATATATTTTATCATGGAAACCCTTGTAAGAGGGAAAAAAATACGGTGGGGATGACACCAACAAGCCCAATACTGCAACAAATGAGTTTTCCCTGTTACAAGCTACAAATGCCCTATCTAAGGGTTCACCCTGTTAGGAGTCACTAGTACATTGTTAAGAGTACAAAAATATTATCTATGATCTACCTCGCTAGAGGATTTTAGACCTCAAAAAAGAAGTTACCCTGTTAAATGATTTACAAATAAGAACCTATTAAAGTTCACCCTATTATGGAATTTAACCTGCTGCAACTGTTAGGGAACAACAAGACATTTTGATCTGTTGAATGGCATTGATTGCCTATTGAATCCTTTCTACTCCTTTCCTTTCTGACATTGAACTAATCTCTTCTCTTTCAATTCATGATTTCTTAATCTAAAAATATATCCCAACCCTAAATCAAAAAATTTAGTGCTCCTAATATAAACTGTCATTAGGTCACAGAAGACCTAGAACTTTCCACCATAATCGGCTCAAAAGATTATCCAATCTCCTTGAAATTAGCATTAACAACCTCCAATATATCATCCTCAAATGTATTACCAATAATCAAAACTAATATGTCGGCCTCATATCCACCGCCTTGATCAAATTAATATGAAACTTTGATCGGAAACCAGATAGGTAAATTGCCTTCTCATTCAAAACATAATTGATTCAAAACTTGATATAAATTATTGTGGTTGGAATCATGGATTCCACTTACCATTTAAAAGCTATATCTATGATCGCAACACTTGAATCTTTCCTTAACTTGGCCACTACCTCATTCTGTGTCTGATATTGTTCTTCCTGAAAACTAGTTAACATACATAGTTGAACTTCCCTTTACCGATCATGTACAGTTCTTACCGGTCACTGTAATCATGATAAATGAATACATTTCCATCAATGATAACCAATTATGCCTTGACTCATGACCACTCTTCATATCTCCTCCAAAACTACCATAATTCCAACAATCTCCCCCTTTGGTATTGATGGCAAAAAATTCTGATTTGCATAACTCTGTAAGACTTATACCCTCCTTTCTCTATAGATCCTCTCTACTCATTCTCCACACATATTTATCTACTCATTCTCCCCCTTTTTTTCAACAATGACAAAGAATCATATATTAAAATTGCATTCTGTCAAAGACATCCTTGAATTTTGTCTTTGCAGTCTCCAATGTCTTCTCCCACAACTCTTGTAAACACTCCATAGACAAAATTTTCCCATGAATAACCAATGCTAATCCTTCCAAATAACTCAAAGTACTCATCACTAGTAGACTAAGTGTGTCTTATGCATTTCTCACATGTTGTTGCATAACATCAATAGTGGGGGCCAAATAGGTCTGCATCTCCATAAGTGCAATAATTATTTTATCTTGTTCACCTTGCAACTGCCTCACTGTGTGATTAATCAGTTTGACCTAATCACATGATTATGATGTTGAGATAGAAATGGGATCAAAAATTTTAATCAAAGTATTAATCTCCAGTTGAGCATCATCTCTCTTTTTCTCCAGGTCTTTTGTAAAAGTTGTAAACTTAAAAAATTTTACAAGCATCTGTCTTATCTCCTGTAGGATTTCCTTCACTTTTTTCATTTGAACTATAAGTGACTCTATATCAACTAAAATAATCTCTCTCAACTTATCAGCTCATATCTTCTCATATTCTCTCATGGCCAACTTCATTGGTGCATTCTCCAAGTTAGGTACTTGATTAGAAACAACCTTAACCAATATGCCCAACTGATCAATTGGAATTTCTTGTTTGTCATATCCCACTTTAGGTACTAAATTCCTAATGATGTTTCTAGCTCCTTTCATTATTCTTACCTTCATTTTCTTTCCCTTCAATATGTCTGTTTCTTCTTTCTCCTACGCTTATCATACATTTTCAACAGTTCCTTAGGACTCATCTAAGTAATATCAATATTTTTTTGCATTTCTTCATCTTCAGGTTCTCCTTCATCTTCTTCCGCAAAACTAGTTGAATTATTTTGTTTGTTCTTCTTCACTATGCTACCTTTGTCAGTTAGATCTAGCTTCCTCTTCACTAAAATTATATCTTCATCATCCTTAAGTCCTTGACCTTTCTATTTTTTCACTTCCTCAACAATATTCTCTTTAGGTGCTTCAACATCAGTTTAAATACCAATGTTTTTTATCTTCTCTAGAATATCAGAGATAACATTATCTATGACATCATTAATCTCTTCATTTTCTATCTCTTGTTCTTTTCCTTTGTCTTCTACCGATTTGTCTGCATCTGCAATCTTATAATTAACTAACTTTATCCATAAATCCACTATCTCATCTCTTACCGATTGTATTTCACCAATGAGAATTCTTGAAAAACTTTAAATTTTCCCCGCATAACCTTATTAAATTAATTTCCTAAAGTCTTGATACATTGCTTAATCTACATTACTACTGATTTATCCTTTGACCAAGTAATAGGACCTATTTCAAGAAAATGATTGTGCAAGTAAAAGAACATGCATACCAGGAGTGATCCATATTTGAATGATTGCTTCTTATCTTTCTTGATCTTCTCCATGTTCACAACAAGTTGACTCTTCAACATCTCATAAAGATCATATTTTTTAGCTTCCTTTACTATTTTGTATGTAGCATAAATAGCTCAACCAAGTACATTGTTCAACCGACTAGATTAATATACTCTATAACCTATCACTATTAAAGAAAACCTCACTTCCTTATCTATTATATCCTTTATAGTCATGCCTCGGTGATATTTTTTGGATTTGGTCAAATGAGTAACCAAATTTGCAGCAATAGTCTGTAGAGTTGGTGCCTCACCAGTCTCAAAAAATCCAGTAACTCTATTAATTAACTCCTTTGTAACCTTATGTGCCTTGTCCAGCCAATTGAATTGATCGTGGACTCTTCTCAACATATCTCTTATCCATTCTCGATGAAAATTATCAGGTATCTCAGCCACATAAGTGAAACCTTTGTTCATCATATGCATATGCTCTTCCTTTAATCTGAGGTCATTACACAATTTAAGAAACACATTGTAGATATCGTCAACTCCAAGTTCTTCAGCCTTGCATGGATGAAAGAATGAATGTCTTCTATCAAAAATACACCATAGGGTATTGAAAATAGGGCACTCATTGGATCATTCTCATTTTCCTTCATTGGGTGTAACTTGAATATGGGTCTTGGCTCACCAATGATGTCAACCAAAACTAGAGTATCCATAATATCAATAATTAGCAGCAAAAATGATTCATGTAAAGATCTTTGCAACACAAGTGATAACCTCAACTTCACCGATTAGTGTTCTTCGACAATCAATTGAATTTCCTACTCAAAATCTCAATCCAGAAATATGAATAACTCTCATTATGGAATGTAAACAAATGCTCTTCAGTAAACTTTGTTAGAATGTAAAGTGATAAATGAGTTTACTCTCTCATCTTTATAACATTTGTGAATGTAGTCATTTGAACATAACGGTCAAAACATACTTTCCACCAACCACAACGGTTAAAAATAACAACTGTTATACACATGCACAAAAATACTTTATCTTCACTAACCATAATTAACTCACAAATAGACATCTCAAAATGCATATGAATCTTACCACTCATGAATTTAGAGGATCAGTAAATGATTTGACTATAAGTTCTCCCCCTAAGAAAATAATGTGCTTAGTTCACCGATGGATTCTCCACATCTCCTGAACTTGTAGAGTCCTTGATCAATTCTAAAGAATTCAATTCTCCTTTTCTCACCCATGTCTTCTTCATATCATTTCTAACTTCATCGTAATTAACAGTTTCCTTCCCTTTAGCATTTTCATCATAGTTCGCCGGTTGGCCTTTGGTATACTTTATTTCTCTACATGATCTAGCAAGATGAACAACTTTCTTACAGACATAAAAGACCATACCAGTTGGATTACAGGGTCCAACATTGCCTCTAGTTGACTTTAATCTGCAATTCACAACCACATGTCCATAGATGTGACAATTAGAACATGTAACATCTGACCGGTTACTTGATTGATAGGTCTCTAACTTTTGTAATCATATGACTACTAATTGTTGATTATCATGCAACACTCATTAGCTTTATGTCCAAACTTGTTGCAAAAATAACAAACTCCATGAAATGAATTAGATCTAGTATTTTAGTTATTATTTCTACTATAGGAGTTTCTTGATCTAGTTGTAGAACCTCTAGGTCTAACATTTGGACCAATAAGTTTAAACCAACATACATTAGCAATATGGACTTCCTTATGAAAATTAAAACATATCAGTTTAATACCAGCTTATACCAGTATTATTGTTCTTGGGTGTTGATTTTCCTTTTGTATTGATGTCCTTAGTTCCAGATTAAATTCACAAGCTTGAAAGTTTGAAAATCCTAAACCTTGTTTCTCTCCATTCATTCACTGTCTTCCAAGTTGTTCATCAAGTTTTGAAAAACTATTTCTGAATTTATCCAAAAAATCATTTGCAACCTTCAAATATTCTTTTATCTTTCCATTCTCTTTCAGCCTTATTCCCTCATTCTTTCTTTCAATATCATTTTTTTCTTCATTAGAGTCATGTAAGTGTTCCTGTAATTTAGTAACTTCTTGCTCTTATTTGAATAGTTTCCCCAACTTCTTTGTTAGGGTTTCATATTTAACCTTTAAGGTATTTTAAACAATTTTCTTGGCATCCTTATCAACCCTTCTTCCTTCAATTTATTCAACCATCCCAACAGACAGACTTTCAAGCTCTCTTTTCAAATTTGACACTTCTCTTTTGAGTCCATTGTTTTTATCCATCAAATCTGTAAATGCTTCTTCAAATTATTTAGAAAAACTACCTTCAGACAATTGTTCAATGTAGTCTTGAATTTCACTCAATTTCTCAACAAGCTCTCTTCTCTTATCAAGAGAATGCCTAATCTTTTCCTTTAGTTCATTGATAACTTTGCTTGCATCCTCAAGTTCTTTTTCATACTTGTATGTATCCATGTTGAATTATAGGGATATTTTCCTCAAGTAGTTAATCTTAATATCAAGAGAACCTAGCTCCGATACCAATTGTAGGAAGTCTTATGAATAAGAGGGGAGGGGGGGGTGAATCAATACAAATATGTAATGAACAAATTCAACCACCGATCAGCGAAAATTTTAGTGGCGATTACTCGCCATTTGGCGAATGTCGCATGTCGGCGACCCTGGAATTGGAAAATATTTTTGACATATTGGATTGACCCTATTTCCTGACATTTATTAATATTGGGTCCAAAGCCTGGGCCCATTGCCCATCAGTTTATTTAATTTTTCCATTTCTTACGCATTATCGCCAATGGAATATAAATTTTGGTCCCCATAAATTTAAAACATTCGCCTATAATTTCTAAGAGACCCCAAATCGAAGGCCTATATTTGCCTAGCATTTTACGGACGCGTGTCTCTAACCGACATAATTTAGCCAACTTTATTAATCATGTGAAGGTATTGGACGACCCATAATCACCTTGGAAATAACAAAAGATGTGTTATAATTACGTGGGCTTCACCAAATATTTGTATACCTAATACCTCCCACCAAATTTTCTGAAGAAGGATTAGTATAAAAACATTTTGATATCTCTATATTTGACCGTAGAAAAGTTTTAGAAGTTTCAGACTATTGAGTGCAACTGTATACTCAATACTGCATTGGTGAGTCGCGATTGCATTGCTGCATTTTAATTTGAGGCAAAGGTAAGTGATACTTATTCTGTGACTATGATTTTGAGTTTATTTACATTATTTTAGAATAGGTTTGCAAAAATGGGGTTTCTTTTCCCTTTTGGCCCGAAATGCACCGCACACCATTGATCTGTGCTCATCCAAAGGTCACTGGCACTGTCGCACTATCGCAGGTCCCATTAACTTTTGGCTTGTCATTTGATGTCACTAGGACATGTGTGAGTGTAACTTAATCATTTTAAATTACAACTTCAACTTATTAGTTATTACATTTGATAAATGTTATTAAATGTTTAGTTAGCTTATTAGTTGTTACATTTAATAAATGTTATTAAATGTTTAGTTTTACAGTGTAAATGGATTTAGATTTTAATTCAATTATTTCTATCGTATAATCACACATCGATATGAAACATTAGCAAATTAAAAATAGAAACTTGCTCTGGACTGATAAAGAAACTTAAACATTTTAAAAATTTAGAATCTGAGTCTTTAGATTTAAAAATTGAAGTACTAATCCATCACTTAAGCATATACTTAAATGTCTAATACACAGGTAAAGCAACTAATTAAAATATTGTAATCATAGAGAAGTATAAGAATCATTTTTTGTACCCATAAAAAGAAAATTGAAACGAACTTGGAAAAATTTTATTTTTATTTTTTCAAAAAATTACATCGTACGGTAAAAATAGAAACCTACTAGGAAACTTCTTATTAGTTTAAAAAAAGTGAAACTTTGCATGTCCATTGTCAAAAAACTAGGGTAACGGGAATGGGTAAACTATGAAATCAGGGATCTTCATCTTCCCTTTCGTCTGAGTAGAATTTTCCAGAGAGGATAATCTTTGAGAATTCATTAAGCCATGTGTAGTTTGACTCATTGAATTCATCAAGGTAAAACCATTTCTGGAGAAAATCCCTCCAAAGTCGTGCCCATTTCCTATGTCGCGTTAGTTGCTCGTCATTGAGGTTCAACAAAAAGGGTTGTCTGGCCACATTTATGCCCGGCACCAACAGCTTGTGTATATCTATTGGCCAAGGGATCCCCACCCCTAATTCTGCAAAAAATAGCAACATTGACATCGTCCTTCAAGAGTTTCTCTTTTAAAACCTTCCTCAACAGCATCAACATATCCACCTTCTGTCCTCTGAGGTCGAGGAGAGACGTAAAAAATTGAGACATAATGTCCATGTAGATGTGGTATCTATCAACATTCTCAAGGAACTCTCAACCCAATAACATCAACACTGCATAATTTATAAAAGCATCGCCACCAACCTCCCTACAAACGGAAGTGAGGATTTCTTCTGAGACATTGCCCAAAAAGGACCTCTGGTCATCTGGGGATGTGCATCTCAAATGGATTGGTGTATCCATCTTTAATTCTCGAAAGCCTAAAGACCTAAAACCCTAAACCTTAAAACCAGAGGCACAATTTCTACCACCGGCAGCTCTAAGTCTTAATCTACCAAAAGCAAAATGAAGAAGAAAGAAACTAGATTGTCTATAAATAGCCTCGACCCCTTGATTTATAATAGTGATCACGGATACTTAGCAATTAATAATTATTCTTCTTTAATAATTTTTAATGCAATTTCCATAAATGCATTATGCATATTATGCGTGTGAGAGATTTAAATCGACTGTCCCTAATATTTCATATCTAAATGTAAATCTTTCCCATAAATGCATGTGTGCTATTGACAGTTAAAGATGGCAGTTAAAGAATGTCACTGACAACGCATTTATTTCTTTTCGAGTTACGAGTTACAAGTTGCAGTTGCACTATCCACCGTCCACGTCAACAAATAACCAGTAGTAATCAATGATCATGGTTACGATGCACTTTTTAAGGCTTGATACGTGTCATCATTTTGGTGACTTGCAGAAGTCAGTTTCCTTCCAAAATTTGGCTTGAAATTAAATTTCAACCATTGATCTAGGATGATCAAATGGTCTCAAATAATACATTTAACAATACCTAATTAGGTTGTGTGTCCAATGTGTGATCAGTTATATTCACAACAAATAAAAGTTATATCTGTTGCACATTGCATTAATTACAATGTTACGTGTCATTATTCGAGTGACTTCTTGGAAAACTCTATTTCCTTCACAAAATTGGGCCAAAATTAAACTTCATCCATTGATCTAGGATAATCAAACGGTCTCAAATAAGACATTTAATATTAGTTGGCGTTGGCCCACATGACACGTTGACGAGTCCCATCTTTTAAAAATTGCCAAATAAAATATTTATTTTTCCCATAATTAACGACAGATTAGCCAATAAAATAAATATATTTTCAAACAACACATAAAAATAGCCAGTACAAATATTTTTTTAACCTTCACAAGAAAATAATTCACCTCATATATTATATATTTTCCCCCACATTAATTTATAATTCGCCACGATTTTATGGAATTTTCATTCGACAGGGAAAAAATTGCCTACGCCTTTATATTATTTTCCTAATTTGGAAAAAAAATTTGCCATCATCAATAAACTTTTTCCCCTAAATTAATGTACGATTTGCCAGGCTTTTACACTTTTTCCTAGGAGGGGGTTTCTTAAAGTTATCCCTGCCACCGATATAAGTAATTGCATTATTAACTTCCAAACAACAAAGCATATAACTTAAGTAAACAAATAATAGTTAACAATATCAAGCATCCACAATCTCAACACACATATCACAGATATTTTATCATGGAAACTCTTCTAAGAGGGAAAAAACCACAGTGGGGATGACACCCACAAGACAAATACTGTAGTAAATGAGTTTGCCTTGTTAGTAGCTACAAATACCTTGTCTGAGGGTTCACCCTATTAGGAGTGACTAGTACACTATTAGGAGTGCAAAAAAGATCAGCTATGATCTACCTTGCTAGAGGATTTCAAACCTCAATAAAGAAATTACCCTGTTAGGATTTACAAATAAGAACCTATTAAAGTTCACCTTGTTAAGGGATTTAACTTGGGCAGCTGTTAGGGAGCAATAAGATTTGTTGATCTATAGAATGGCATTGATTGCCTATCATATCCTTTCTACTCCTTTCTTTTTTGACACTAAACTGATCTCTGCTCCTTCAATTCATGATCGCCCAATCTAAAAATACAATCATAACCCTAAATCAAATGATTTAGTGCTCCTTATATAGACTGTTATTAGGTCACACAAGACCTAGAACTTTCCACCACAATTGGCTCAAAAGATTAGCCAACCTCCTCAAAATCAGTGTCAACAACCTTCAATATGTCATCCTCAAATGTATTACCAATAAATAAAACTAATACATTGGCCTCATATCCACCACCTTAATCAAATTAATATGAAACTTTGATAGGTGATCAGATAGGTAAATCACCTTCTAATTCAAAACATAATTCATTCAAAACTTGATATAAATTGTTGCAGTTGGAATCATGGATTCCACTTACCATATACATACTATATCTATGATTTCAACTCTTGAATCTTTCCTTAACTCGACTGCTACCTCATTTTGTGTTTGATATTGTTCTTCCTAAAAACCAGTCAACATACATAGTTGAACTTCCCTTTACCGATCATGAACATTTCTTACCGGTCACAACAATCATGATAATTTAATACATTTCCATCAATGACAACCAATTATGCCTCGAATCATGATCGCTCTTCATAGCTCCTCCAAAACTACCATAATTCTAACACTACCTTCACATTTTCACTTTCAATCATCTTGTTAGTCCTTTTATTGAAACACTTATAGGCCTTGATCTTGGTAGGATATCCTAATAAATTACCTTCATCACTCATAGGATCAAATTTTCCAGTAAAATAATCTCTCTTGATATAGCATCTACTACCAAAGACTTTGAAATAATTAACACTAGGTGTATGACCATACCACAATTCATAAGGTGTCTTACCAGTTCCATTCTTCACTTGTACTAGGTTCATTGTGTAGACTGTAGTGCTAATGACTTCTCTCCAATATGAATTAGGTACATCACCTTGAATCATCATTGTCCCAACAAAATCAACTATAGTTGTTTTCCTCCTTTCAACAATTCCATTTTGTCAAGGAGTCTTTGGTGCTGACATTTGTCTCTTGATTCTATTTTCTTCAAAATACTCAATGAACTCCCATGAAGTGAACTCTCCTCCTTTGTCAGATCTTAAACACTTCAAGATCTTACCTATTTCATTTTCAACAAGTGCCCTAAACACTTTGAACTTATAGAAAGATTCATATTTATCCTTCAAAAATGTCACCCACATCATTATTGAATAGTCATCAATAAACAACATGAAATACTTATCATCATGATAATTCTTTGTCCTCATAGGACCACAAAGATCAGTATGTACTAAATCCAATATATTTTAAAATGAGAAAGACTTACTATTGAAAGTAGAACAAGGCATATTACCAATTGATATCTCTTTCACATTACATTGTTTGGTTTCACAAATTGTGGCAATCCCCGAACAATATTTGAATTACTAACCTTGATCAAATGATCAAAATTCACATGATAGAACCTTCTATGCCACAACCAACTATCTTCAACCTTAGCAACCAAACAACTATTAATAGTAGTGTTCAAATGGAATAAGTTATCTTTAGTTTATTTCCCAGTAGCAATCAGATCTCTTGAGCTTCCAAATATCCTGCACATACCTCCTTTGAACTCTAAATGATAACCTTTGTTATTCAACTGACCAACAGTACTCAACAAATTATATGTAAGACCTTCAACCCAATAGACATCATCAACATTTATTTTACCATTCAAAGAGATTGAACCTTTTCCTCTTACCATGCAGGGTGTATTATTTCCAAACCAGACCACACCACCATAAAATGCATCTAGCTTTAAGAACTTACTTTTATCACTGGTCATGTGATGTGAGCATCCACTATAAATGACCCATACATTACCATGTTCCATGTGTGGTACCAATTCCTTCTCATCTTTAGCAGTTTCTTCTTTGACTGCAACTAACACTATCACTTCTTCATCATTGTTCTCAGATTCTTCATTAGTCACACCTTCATCTATTGCAACATAGCATTGCTTATTTCCGTTTCCCTTGAATCTTTTGATATTCTCTTTTTGTTCACCATGAGGACACCTAGAAAAAATGCACGTCCCATCTTGTTACGGGTGATACCACAATAGTGGGTTACACTTTTTGGGAGGAAGGAATTCGCCCCAAAAAGCGTGACCCACAAAAACATGCTAGATACTTTCGATCGAAACAAGTAAAAACTTTCGATCGAAAGTAACTAACTTTCGATCAAAAGTGCCTAGTTACTTTCGATCGAAAGTAACTTGGTTACTTTCGATCAAAAGTAACTAGGTTTAATTTGGCGGAATAAAACCCGCCGAAATAGTCATTGTGACTGTTTCGGCTGGGTTGAAAGTGACAGAACAGTGGCTGACTTCTGTTTTATCAAACGTCAATTTCAGGTTTTTCACATTTCTAATTTGCATATTTTATTGTTTTATAATATATATTGTTTGTATATATGCATTTTAATGTTTTTTAATATATATTGTTTGTAAATTTGTAT
>MU225392.1:2046469-2080469 GCA_018584345.1 Thuja plicata
TTTGGGTACCTGATCAGGCCTAGTTGCCGGGACCCTTCTTTCCTGCTTTCTGCAGTAGTTTAGCAGTTTTGCTTCTCCCTAAGTTACACTTAAGGGGGGGTGTTAGAGTAATCTTTAGTAATTACTCATTAGTGCTTAAGTTAGACTTAGGAAAGTTTCCTTTTCTGAGTTGTTTCCCTTTTAGGGTTTTGACATCCTTTATAAGGATTGTCCTCTTTGTATTTCATACCGAGATTGTAATTTCATTATTGTTGTTAATAGAATATCATTTCTTGCAACATGCTTTTTCAATCTCTGGCCTATCGGCCGCCATAGCTTCTCCTTCTATCTTCTGTCTGTTTCATTCTGTTTGTAATAGCTATGCATGCAGGTGTTTCTTGGGTAGATTGATGTTCATCAATCTCAACAACTTTTAGATAGATCTTCATCCTGTCGCTCCCTATTGTGTAGTTGTCTCTTATGAAATTAGGACGTTCCTTCTTCAGCATCAGATCTTTTCCTCAAGTTATTAATCTTACCACAAAGAGAACCTAGGCTCTGATACCAATTGTTAATACTATAAGGTCCAAGATTGCTAAGAGGGGGGGGGAATCAATAATCTATCAGATTATAAATTTTCTCAATTCATTCAACAGATTAACAATATTCATGAACTTTAAATCTTATGCAACAATAAACAAAGTGACCAAAAAAACATCCAAACATGAAACAAGATGAAACCAGTATTTTTATCATACAAACCCTTGGTTAGAGGGAAAAACCACAGTGGAAATTAGTACCCACAAATATTGCACTCTTCTGAAATGTGTCATTGTTAGTAATAACTAAGAGGGGGTGAATCAATGGCATCAAAAATATTCCAATAATCAACCCTTAAAACTTAGTACCACAATATTAAGCCTCTAGTTATTTTCAGTCCTATAAGATGAATGCCTTCAATTATGTTTATCAAATTACTACTGTTCGAAATGCTTTGTTAAACCTTATACTGTATGTTTACCGAATAGCAGTATGTTAATTTACCGAAAGACAGTAAATTATCTAGAGTATACTGATCAATCCAGTTAAGCTATGTGTAATGCAAAACACTAAAGTAATGACTCATAAACACATTGACACATGGATTTTTAACGTGGAAACTCTGTTAAGGTAAAAACCACTTGGGACTGGTAACCCAAAATTTTCACTCTTCTAAAGTGAGCTTGGTGAAGAGACAACCCTGTTAAAGGTTACAAACACACTGTTAGGTGTGACCTTATTAGAGGATTTAATAGTTTAGTCTGTCACTTGATATCGGGCATCTCTATGCTACCTTCCTTGTCCAAACTCTTCTGGTTTGTCAAATGGTATCTGGCATCTCATGCTATATTCATGATCAAACTTTTTGATACTCCTTGGGATGTATCTCAATATAGAAAGGATCTTTAAATCCTACTCGGTTAAGAGACTTTCTGAATCAATGGTTAAAATGAAACAATATGATCAATTCACATATACAACTTGTACTTGCAGCTTTTCAGATCTATCGTAATCTCATAAAAATAATCTTATCAATATATCTTTGTTAATACCTTTGCTCCACTTTAGCTCTGCTTGGTGATGCTATGCTCTATTTCTCAGTGTCCACAAAAAACTTTAGCTCTTTCCTTAGCTAGATTGATCAGAACTGTATGAAGTTGCTCTTCATTAGTTTCTCTTCAGCGTCCTCTTTTTCATTCACTCCCCTTGATCCATAATGAATCAAGTTTGTCTCCTAAATAGACATGATATCACCATTGTTAGGCTCTTGATTTTCTTGATCTTGGCGTGATCCACAATCTTAGTAAATTAGATTTAAAGAAAAACTCTTGTTTCATCTCGTAGAGATCTTCTTGCCAACTGGAAAAAACAACTTTAAATCCTTTACTTATCTCTGGCTTATCTTGTCGATGAAAACAAAGATAACTACCAATTAAGTCTATATATAGCTTTTCCAGCTAGATATTTTATCATTTCTAAACTTAAGTTAATTTCCATGTTTAACTCTTTGATAGCTTCGGTCAACACTCCAGTTCTCCTCAGGCTTCTCCGTCGGTTTACACTATGTTCCTGGTCATCGGTTATGCTTGATTCTGATCATCGGTAATGCTCTTTGGTGTTCTTTCTTGAGCATCATTGTGACCTAACTATCGGTGATCTATGTCCATCGGGCTCCACTGACTGTCAGTGTTTGAAGTCACATTATGAATGCTTGTCTTTTATGCATTACTGAAAGAATAATATTTTACTTTCTGATCCTCTGAAGTCTTTGACACTTTGAATATACCTGATTAGATTATATCAAGTTGACATCAATGACAATATAATTCATTAACTGATTTAATGTCTTGCATTATCCTTCTGCATTTCAGTGATCAACTTAACATATTGAAACATTCAATCAATTACATGTCATCAATCTCTCCCTTTGGCATTGATGGCAACACACTACATTATCATACTATACTATCACTAATACAATATGAAATATACAATTTCATCAAGTTTTCCTAATGTAAATTTTATAAATGTTTGGCTCTCGGTAAGCTCAAATAGCTTAGATTTGTTTCATGCAAAGTGGTCATCTTCAATCTTCAATCCCTTCACTGGATAGATGTAGCATCTTCTATCTTTGTTCTGATATGTGCTCTACCTTGACTGTTCCTTTTCTTGATAATCTCTTTTTCCTTTGACAACATTCTTTCTCTTTGTATGAACTCTCTCACTTTGTTACTTCTCTCCCTTAGATGGATATTTCATATGTAATCAATTTCTATCCCTTAGAATATTTATCAACTCTTCCTTCTGATTCTCAGTAACTTCAATTCATGGATAATGATATAATCTTATCTGATCAATGAGATAATCTCTCCCTTTATCATATCTCTTCCTTTATGATAATGAAAATATCTCCCTAATGATAATGGAATAATTTCTTCATTTATATGATAATGAGATCATCTCTCCCTTTGACAACAATGCCAAACAAAAATACTTTTCCTTGTTTTTATCATATTTCATCCTTTACATAATATATCCTTGAATTTCCTTATCCATCAGCAATACAATTGCTCTGGTGTTCAGTGTAGATTTGTACCTTGTTGTGTATAGATGTATCTGTTGTTGTCCATCTCTGTGTTTGCATCAACATGAGTGATCTTCAGATTATGTGTGGGCTGATGCAACCTCCTAGTCAACTTACTGACTGATAAACAAGGGTTGGACCCCTAGTATATGTTTGAGGTACTCAAAAGTATCTTTCGGTAATGGCTTGGTGAATATATCAGCTAACTGTTCCTTTGATTGAACATATTCTAGTATCACCTCCTTTGCTTATACTTGTTCTCTCAGATAGTGATACTTGATAGCAATATGCTTAGTCTCAGCATGCATGACTAGATTCTTAGAAATGTTAAATGCACTGGTATTATCACAGTAGATAATTACTGGTTCAATAATCTTCATATTCATACCTTCCAACAATTGTTTGATCCATGCAATATTGGAGCAATTTGTAGCAGCAGCCGCATATTCTACTTCTGTAGTAGACTGGGAGATGCATCCTTGTTTCTTGCTTATCCATGTGACAAGTCTGTCACCCATGAAGAATGCTCCTCCAGTTGTGCTCTTTCGGTCATCAATGTTTCCAGCCCAATCAACATCTATATAGACTTGTATCTCAAATTTTCATTCTCTTTTATACCATAATTCATAGTCCTCGATGTTCTTCAAATATCTCAGAATTCTCTTGACAACAATCATATGTGATTCTTTGGGATTAGCAGAGAATATTGCAACTATCCACACTGCATGTGATATATCTGGTCTGGTATGAGAAACATACATTAGTTTTCCAATCATATATCTATACAAGGTTTGGTTTACCTCATTGGATTTGTCTTATTTTGTCAGCTTGCATCCAATAGCCATAGGTGTTCCAAATGGTTTGGAATCTTCCATCTTGAATATCTTTAGCACTTCCTTGATGTATTTGGACTGAGTGATATAAATGCATGCATCTTGTTTAAGAGTCTGTAGACCAAGAAATAATTTAATCTCCCCAAACATAGACATTTTAAATTCCTTTCTCATTTCATTAGCAAAGGATTTGCATAATAATTCATTTCCCCCAAAAATGATATCATCAACAAAAATTTCAGCAATCAAAATATTACCATCAGTATCTTCTTTTAAGTACAGATTGTTATTTTAACTTGTTCTAACAAATTCAATGCTAATGAGATAGGAGTGAAGTCTTTCATACCAAGCTCTAGGTGCTTGTTTCAATCCATACAAGGCTTTATTTAGTCTACATACTGTGTTTCTCTTGTACGGATCAACAAACCCTTCTGGTTGTTCAATGTATACCTCTTCTTCAAGTATTCCATTTAGGAATGCAAATTTGACATCCATTTGGTATACCTTGAATCCTTTGAATGCAGCATAAGCAAGTAAGATTCTAACTCCTTCTAGTCTAGCAATGGGTGCAAAGGTTTCACCATAATCAATACCTTCTTCTTGTGCATATCCCTTGCATACTAATCTTGCTTTTTTCTAGTGACTTCTCCATTCTCATTCAGCTTGTTTATAAATATCCATTTGGTACCGATGACATTCTTGTCATCTGGTCTCGGTACTAGTGTCCATGTACTATTCTTCTCTATCTATTATATTTCTTCATTCATAGCTCTTACCCATTCCTCATTTTCAAGTGCATTATAAACAGATTTAGGCTCAAAATCACAAAGTAAACATCTTGTGTTCAATGACTTACTTCTTGTTCTTGTTCCAGCCTTCTTGTCTCCTATGATTTGATTTTGTGGATGATGTCTTCTGACATACTTGGCAAGTTTCAGTTCAGCTCTGTGTTCATCATTTTGATCAGCTTCTTGACCTTCATTCTGATCTAGAGTCGCTTGGAACATCATCTTGAGGATTTTCCTAATTTTTGGTAATTGCAGCCTGATGCTTGGGTGCAATGTTCTATTGCTCAGGAGCGATACACTATTTCTCGGGTAGAGTTTCAGGTTCTATATAAACAAACCTGTTGTAGTCCTCTGGTTCCTTTTTGCTTTCCTTATCATTCTTTTGTGCAAATTCATCTATTTTCACATTTGCACTTTCAAAGATTTTGTTAGATGACTTGTTAAGATATTTATAAGCCTTTCTTTTGGTTGAATACCCTAGGAAGATACCTTCTTCACTTTTGCAGTCAACTTTTCCATTTCTATCATCCTTCAAAATATAAATTTGACTACCAAAGATTTTGAAGTAACTTACATTGGGTGTATAACCATACCAAAGCTCATAGGGTGTCTTCTTTGTGTCCTTCTTCAATTGTACTACGTTTAATGTGTAGACAACAGTACTGATAGCTTCCCTCCAGAAAGTTTGAGTGATGCTATTTTCAATCATCAATGTTCTTGCACAGTAAATAATTGATATGTTTCTCCTCTCAGCAATTCCATATTGTTGTGGTGTCCTTGGTGCAGAAACTTGTCTTTTAATTCCATGCTCATTGCAATAGTTAGTGAATTCTTCTGAAGTAAATTCCCCTCCTCTATCTGACCTTAAGCATTTCAATTTATTTTCACTTTGTTTTTTTACCATAGCCTTATACCATTTAAACATCTTGAATTCTTTTGATTTATCTTTTAAAAACATGAATGTCATCATTGTAGAATAATCATCAACAAATAGAATAAAATTCCTATCTCCATAGTAACTTTTTGTCCTCATGGGTCCACATAGTTATGTATGGACTATTTCTAGAATTGCATTAGATGTATGGGTTTTACTCTTGAAACTAGACTTTGTCATCTTACCTTTTTGACAATTCTTGCACATGATATGCTCGATCTTAGTCATTTTCAGGAATCCTCTGACATTCCTTTTGTTGCTTATCTTTATCATATTCTCAAAGTTCACATGACAAAATCTTTTGTGCCACAACCATATGTCTTCGTTTCTAGCCATCAAACAAGTGGTGTTAATGTCATCAAGATAGAAAAGGTTACCTTTTGTCTTCTCACCGATACCAATCAACCTTCATGGTTCATTGAAGATCTTTGCCTTCTTATTTTCAAATGCTACTCTGTGACCTGAATTGTTTAGCTGTGAAACACTCAACAAATTATAATTCAGTCCTTTTACCCAATAAGCATTTTCACAGTTTATCAAGTTATTCAACATTATAGTTCCTTTACCTTCAACTGGACAAAGTGTATCATTACCCATTCTTACTGAACCACCATTATAGTATTCAAAAGTTGCAAACTTTTGTTTAAATCACTGGTCATATGGTGAGTTCATCCACTATCTATGATCTAGAAATCATTCTTACTAACCTTAGATATGAGTGTAGTTTCATACCTTTCTCCTTCTTTGTCTGAGTTATCCTTCATGGCCACAAATACCATCTCAATGTCTTCTTCAGATTCAGTGTTAGTGCCATCAACTCTGTTCTTATCTAGGTAACAAGCTTTCTTCCCTTTTTCCTTGTAGTCTCAGGTGTCTCTTTTGTCAGATTGTTGGTTGCTTCGATAAAATCTGTTATCACCTCTATCAAACTTCTTCTCATATGATCTATCATTTCCTATGTAATATATTCTTCTATTTGGACATCTTGCAGCAAAGTGTCCAACCTCTTTACAATTGAGACATACAAGTGGTAATTTACCTTTGTATTTACCTTTGCCTCTCTGCAATTTTCTTTCCATTAGTGCTTCAATCTCATCAAGTCCTTGATCCTCATTGTCACTTTCACTATCATTTCTAATAGCATGTCTATGACTTGAATTACTTATATTTAAAGAAGGTTTGAATGCAAATTCTACAAATGGTAAGACACTATTATCAAAGTTGTTCATCTCAAATGAAATCATTCTACCAATCAAACTATCTAGAGTAACTATATTGTTTGCAACTGCTCTCATTTCTTGAATAGCAGAAAATCTAATAGCATATACAAGCAGTAAGGTTCTTAAGATTTTACTTACCATTGTCTCCTCTTCAAGTACACCTCCAACTCCTTGGATAGAATTGACTACCTCTTTGATTGTGTAGATATACTAAGTGATATTTTCTCCTTCTTTCATCCTTAGGTCATCAAACCTCCCTCTTAGGCTCTCTTCCTTGGCTCTAAGTACATTAGAATCTCCTCAATGTACCAGCTTCAACTTATCCCACATTTTCTTTGTAGAGGTGTAGGTTTTGACATCTTCAAACTCAACATCAAAGAGTGATGATGCAAGTTCTATCATCTTGCAGTTATGCTCATACTTTACTCTTGATTTCTCAAGAGTGTGAGGTCATGTAGGCAACCCATATTTAGTATCTAAGTATTGAACAATATCATTTCCAATACCTGATAAGTGGAGTTGTATTCTAATTTTCCATGATGCAAATTTGTCTTTATTCAACTTGGACACATCTCGTTTGTTCATCTTGTGATCTTTTCTTGAGTTGTTAAACTCCCTTTCTAAGCACACAAGCTCTGATACCAATTATTAGTAATAACTGAGAGGGGGGTGAATCAGTGGCCTCAAAAATATTCCAATAATCAACCCTTAAAAATTAGTACCACAATATTAAGCCTCTAGTTATCTTCAGTCCTATAATATGAATGCCTTCAATTATGTTTATCAAATTACTACTACTCTAAATGCTTTGTTAAACCTTATACTATATGTTTACCGAATAGCAATTTGTTAATTTACCAAAAGATAGTAAATTATCAAGAGTATACTGATCAATTCAGTTAAGCTATGTGTAATGCAAAACACTAAACTAATGACTCATAAACACATTGACACATGGATTTTTAACATGGAAACCCTGTTAAGGGAAAAACCACTTGGGACCGGTAACCCAAAATTTTCACTCTTTTGAAGTGAGCTCGGTCAAGAGCCAACCCTGTCAAAGGTTAAAAACACATTGTTAGGTGTGACCTTGTTAGAGGATTTAATAGTATAGTCTGTCACTTGATATTGGGCATCTCTATGCTACCTTCCTTGTCCAAACTCTTCTGGCTTGTCAAATGGTATCTGGCATCTCATGCTATCTTCATGATTAAACTTTTTGATACTCCTTGGGATGTATCTCAATATAGAAAGGATCTTTAAATCCTACTCAGTTAAGAGACTTTTTGAATCAATGGTTAAACTAAAATAGTACGATATGTTCACATATACAATTTGTACTTGCATATTTTTAGATCTATTGTAATCTCTTAAAAATAATCTGATCAATATATATATGTTAATACCTTTGCTCCACTTTACTTCTGCTCTGTGATTTTGTGCTCTGTTGCTCGGTATCCGCAGAAAATGTTATCTCTTTCCTTAGCTAGATTGATTAGCACTGTATGAAGTTTCTCTTTAGCATCCTCTTTTTCATTCACTCCCCTTGATCCGTAATGAATCAAGTTTGTCTCTTAAATAAACATGATATCACCATTGTTAGGTTCTTGATTTTCTTGATCTTGGTGTGATCCACAATCTTAGCCAATTAGATTTAAAGAAAAACTCTTGTTTTATCTCGTAGAGATATTCTTTCCAACTAGACCAAATGGTTTTAAATCCTTTACTTATCTCTGGCTTATCTTGTCGATGAAAACAAAGATAACTACTAGTTAAGTCTATATATAACTCTGCCAACTAGATAGTTTGGCATTTCTGAACTTAAGTTAATTTCGGTGTTTAACTCTTTGATAGCTTCGGTCAACACTCCAGTTCTCCTTGGGATTCTCTATCAGTTTACACTATGTTCCTGGCCATTGGTTATGCTTGATTCTTCTCATCGATGTTCTTTCTTGGGCATCACTGTGACTTGACTATCGGTGATCTCTATCTGTCGGGTTCCACTGACCGTCGGTGTTTGAAGTCACATTGTTAATGATTGTCTTTTATGCATTACTAAAATCATAATATTTTACTTTATGATCCTCTTAAGTCTTTGACACTTTGAATATAACAGATTAGATTATATCAATTTGACATCAATGACAATACAATCCATTAATTGTTTTAATGTCTTGCATTATCCTTCTGCATTTCAGTGATCAACTTAACATCTTCAAACATTCAATCAGTTACATGTCATCAACCATGTTAAAGGCCTAGCCCTGTTAGAAGCTTACAATGATTCCCTGTTAGGAGAAGACCATGTTAGGAGGCACCTGTCAAGGGATTTGCCTCTAGCCCTGTTAGGAGATTTACCTTATTAGGAGCAACCTTGTTAAAGGATTTAAACCCTAATTAAAGAGTCACTTGGTTAAAGGATTTACTAATCAAGACCTCTTAGGATCTACCGAGTTAAGGGATTTTCTTGCAGAACCTATTAGAATTCAACAAGCACAATGATCTAGGTGTAGGACTCCTCTTCTTTTTTAGATCCAATTAAGCACAACACATCTGCTTCTTGCAGAAAATCTTTTCTCTTCAGTCGACCGCACCTTCGGATCCATGATCTACACTTGTATACTACATTGATTCACATATAAATACATTACATGTCCATTAGGGCATTAGTCACCTCATAAAACATATTACATTTTAATTTCATTCATTACAATCATTCTAGCTTGATCCATGAACCCTAAAATGTGTTACTAATTATTAAATACAATTTCAATTATGTCTCGGCCTTTAGATCCATCGCACATTCGATTTGAATTAGGAACAATCAAACCTTTTTACTTCTTCAACACGCTTTAAAAACTTGATTAAATCCGATCACCTCGAGCAATGCAATATCAAATCATCATTACAAATCTGTTATGTTGTGTTACCTTGACACCTAGATCATGAAAACATCCACTGCAACTGATTGCATCATCACCGCTCACGGATCTAACATCAACTACTCAAACTTGTTCAAACATTTTTCTATCATGCATAGAATGATCTTCTGTCAACTGAATTGATGCCTTGTAGTACTCCAATCTTGTAGCAATCATAGTATCAATAACATATCCTGTTCAAGATAACCATATCATGATCAGAACACTTGGATCCATACCAATTTGATAGAACAATCAAATCATTCATTGTCTTTCATTGTCTATTCTTTTGTCTGCCATATTGCTCTTCAATCAATCATAACTTGCTCCATGTTTGTTTCCAGCATACGTGATCATACAAAATTCATCTAGGGATACCGTTGAGGCTCCAACCATGATTGCACACTCCAATTCCTATGACAAATTAGAATTCATCTGCACAAATTCTTAGCAACACATCAGGAACACTGTCGACAAATACACCACCAAGTTGAAATCAATGACAACGCAATAACTGATCTTCCTATCATCAAACCTTTACCAATCAAAAATCAACAATCTCTGCATCAGTTATGCCAACAATTTTATTATTTTTTACTTATTATAACCCCTTGAACATGATTACCATCTAGCCACTTACTAAGATGGGGATGCATTAGGAGCGACTCTCCACACCTACTCAAAACACATAATCCTAAGGCTCAAATTCACAAAAAGAAGGTATAATTCCATAACCAAGGTAACATTAAATTCAAAAAAGACACAAGGTCAAATATCACCATTCTACATGGTATACTCAATTGGTCTTCACAAAGAGGGTAGATCCCAAAATGATCACACGGTACAAAATGTATAACTCCATTGGCCAAAGTACCAAGAGGGTGGATCTCAACAAGATCTCATGAAACCAAAACAATATTAAATATGTACATACGCCCAAAATACCATATCTACTTGATATCATATAATTCTCTTGGAAAGAAAAGGAAAATATGCAACACACACACACACACACACACACACACACACACACAATTGGCATTATAGCTAAGAGCATGATTCCCTAGATGATCCCAAATATGTCTCACAACATATACAAATAATTGAGTTCATAAAAGTATAAAATACCAAAAGGAATGATTTCCATGCAAAAAATGGCAATCATGTACAAGCACACTAAGTTGATCACAAAATAAAGAGTTCAAATCCCAATGGTCTTTGTTAGAGCATGCATATTCCTTGCATCATTCATATTTGCATATGTTACATTAATTAATTATGCACATGCTCAAGAATATTCTCATGCATTTTCTTACGCATAATTAAGAACATATTTTCGCATTGATGCTTTAGCTTAAGTTCACTTAGTTGAACCTAAATTTAGGTTAGTCTAGTCTAGTTGGGCTCCAGTTTGTACATTGTGCATATCATGCACTTCTAGTTTGCATATCTAGCTCTAGCTTGTTGTTTTTAGTTTGTGTTAGCTTTTGCATATTTTTAGGACCATTACTTTCTATAAAACCAATTGATCTCTTCATTGTAATTCATCTCATAATCATTCATATTGCATATTGTATTTTTTTTTATACTAGAGGAGTATAACAATTCTTTCTTGCTACCCTTACTTGTGGAAGGTGTTTTCATTTTCTATTTGATCCTTTGGTGCTTTATTTTGACATTGCGAAATTCAACATGGTATCAAAGCATGAATTCAACAATTTCCTTCTCAAGACTTGAGGGTTTCTTTTCTCAAGAGCATTAAAGAGTCTCCAAATTCTCTTTTTTGTGTAAATTTGGAATTGGGTACTTTTTTTTTCTATTATCGTGTGCTTCATTGACCTCACAACCATGTTCAAAGCATCCCAAAAACCTAAGATCAACTATCATTTCATAAATTTTTGAGTAGTTGATAGTTTGGGTGGTCATATTGTGGACACACTTTTCAAGGAAAGCTCATATTCCTAGGCACTTAGGTCTAAAATTAATATCACCATCACCTTCACGACAATGGCTATGGGGGAGACAAAATGCACCCCCTTTCCCTCATGCATGTCCAACGTACTGGCCTCTGTCCCCATGCAATCAAATTTGCCTCGATGGAAACAAGAATGGGAACACCGACGGACTCTGAGGTGGGTCAGAATCAGTGTTTTTAATTATATATGAAAGCATTACAAATTTTTTAAAGAGGATAGATTTGGTATTTTTTTGTTTTTTTGTTTTGTTGAGTAAAGGAAATATAAAATATAGATATAGCATTTATTTATTTATTTATTTTGGGAACAAATGACTTTTTTTATTTTATGCATAACATATAAATTTAGTAATTAATAATTAATATTTTATATTATTAAATTATTTTATTTTAAAATGATTTTTTACAATGATATTTTTTTAATTTATTAAGATAATTTATTATGAGTTTAAATATTTTTTAGGATAATTTATTATGACATGTTAAATGTCAAAAATACATTTAAAATTGAAATTCAATGAAAGGCTCAAAATTGATTAAAGTCCAATTTTGAATATTTTTGGCATTTAACATGTCATGCGTTGTGTAAAAATTTAATGATTTGTATAACAATAAAGTATTATTTTTTTAGATATATTATGTTGCTTAGAGCTAAAGCTTATTCAATGAAGTGGAAAATGAATGATTGGACAATTATATTTACAACCTTAGAAAATTAAAGAATCAAACTTTGTATGCATAGGTATTGGATAACTAGGCATATCTATTTAAGCTTTAGGTGTTTGTCATTTTTGTGCTTGACACATCCAACTAAGCAAGAAGACAAAAACTATAGAAAACTAAAAAAATTACAGACATAAAAAAAAATTGATGTCTGTAATTTTTTCATTTTTCTCACACTGTCATTCCCACTATTGCATTTCTAAGTGAGGAGTGTCGGTGGTTCAACAACTCTTTTGGGTTGTTTATAGGGTTTTCTCTTGAAAAATCCTTTAGGTGGTAACGTGTACACTGATAAGGAGCAAGAAATCCTAGTACAATTGGATATCCAACATCGACTAATTAATATTTTCCTACACAAAAAAGTATATTGTTAAACTGTGAAACATTTATCATTTTCTTCACTAACACACAGTGTGAAATGGCATACCAGGGGGAACTACAAGTGGATCTTCTTATTGAGAGATGAAGATAGAACACGACTATCTGCAGTAGACCCTTCCCAACAAAAAAGAATTGATTGAAACTTATAATCAAACAAAGTGACAACCATAACATTTTGCGACAAGTTCCCTTTTCTATCACAATATTTACCCTGTAAGTTGACATTGTCAGTGACTGGTAAATGGGTTCCATCAATTGCTCCAACACAATCCTATAGAAAGAAAAACTATATTCAAGGAACATACAGTAATAGGATTAACACTTAAGAAAAGAAATTTGTAGCGCTAGGGGATTTACCTTGAAGTACGGATCGAAATGATCCTTCCCACTAATTTCAGGAGGAGTGTTTGGACCAGGTGGTATAAAATAATCCACATGGAGTGCTAAGACAGTTGTCAAGACCTTGTAGAAGTGTCGACTTACTGTCTCTCTAGAGTGGCCAAAGTTATGGGAAATCTTATGATTCCTCATATTATGGCCAAGGGTGTGGAGAAACATCTCTAGTTTCTCTTCTAACTTTATGGTTATCATATCTGTAATGCTTCCTTTTTTGCCTTAGAAGATTGGCTAACCGAAAGAAGGCTCTTGTACTCATGCGAATTTTTTCGTGACAATCCACCTCATTCGAATGAATAATGTGTTTATAAAAACCAGTTCCATCGCCTCTTTTCTTACGCACCTTCTTGTGCAAACACTACTTTGGCTACTCCAAGGACAACAAGAACAACTGCAAGAATATGAGCAGTTGTGTTCTTCCTAGATGTGTCCTTGAATGTTTATATTGTTGGGAAGATCCATCAATGACCTGAAATGTGCACGGTGACAAAGGTTTGAGATACAAAATTGTCACTCATAGGCAGCAAGAGTTCAAGAAAAGAAAAGAAATGCAACAACATGATTTTGTTCCATGTACTATGTCTATTGCATGTACTTTTTGAGACTTTTGTTTGTATATGTATTCCTACCTAGTTATTGTCTATAGTTGTTGAATTTGTTAGCATTGTTGCATTAGGAAATCAGTCAAAGTGATATTGGTCAATATCAGTTTGGGCATACTGTGTGATCATAAATGGAGCAGATATAGTTTTTATACCATATTATTCCAGCTACTACAATTTATCTAAATTGCTCCAAACAACTACTTAGTGCTTGGCATCATATATACATGTGTTTATGAACAAGATCATAAGCAAACCATTAACAATAGATACTTATGTAGGAGATCATAACCCTTCCATATATATATACTCGTACTGCTTTACATCTGATATGTCTGCTATGATCAAATAAGCACATAAATAACAAGACTACATATTGGTGATCATAATCATCATGATTAATAATAACTTAATTATATACATATATATGTGCATATATATGGTACTTATATATGCACATATACATATATATAGCTATGTAATAAGTTCTTATTAATCATGTTGATTGCTATGTAATCATATTATGTATGTACCATTCCATGATGGAGAGATCAATCCATTTGACTGATAAAATCATTATAATCATGAGAAGATTGTTAAATTTGTCTCCACGCGGACCCGAAATGGTTTCAAAATGAGGATTGAACAAATGGGAATTTGGAGATGAAATTCCAATTGCACCTTTTCAAGTTGAAGATGTATATGCTCATTTTGGATAAATTATTGCAGTGGTGGCCAACCATTACAAACAACTCCTTTATGAATTCTTGTTAATGTTTATAGCTTCAGTTGTATTATCACATAAGCATATACATAACAAGACTACATATTTCTGATCATAAACAACATGATTAATAATAATGAAATTATATACATATATATGTTGAGTATAGATTTTGACATAATAAATTATTGTAGTGGTGGGCAGCCATTACAAACAACTCATATATAAAATCTTGTTAATGTTTATAGCTTCAGTTGTATGATCAAATAAGCATATACATAACAAGACTACATTTTGCTTGGCATCATATATACATGTGGTCATGAACAATATAATAATCCAACCATTAACAATAGATACTTATGAAGGAGATCATAACCCCACCATATATATACTCATTGCTTTACATCTGATATGTTTGCTATGATCAAATAAGGACATAAAAATCAAGACTACATATTGGTGATCATAATCATCATGATTAATAATAACTTAATTATATACATATATATGTGCATATGTATGGTACTTACACACACACACACACACACACACACACAACTATGTAATAAGATCTTATTAATCATGTTGATTGCTATGTAAAACATTATATCTTAAGAAGATTGAGTTGAGATAATGATTGGTTTATATGTAGTTTACACTCAGCAAGGAGACATCATCACATCTATATATATAAAGCATGTATACTGGAGGATTTTTTGCAACCCATTCGTAAGTTGTATTACCTATCATTGCAACCAGTTCTCATAAGTTGTATTAGGTGTATTATAGTTGTGTCTTTTGAACCTTAATTTATGATTGCCTTTCACAAATCTTCATTTTAGATTGATTTATAGCCGTAACTAGAAAGCTACTTATTTTAAGATTGTGTTTCATTTTCCCTCAATTATTGATCGATTTGGTGAGTTACAATTTTGAGATTGTGTTATAGTTATGTATTTTAATCCTTAATTTAGTATTACCTTTCACTAGTTTTTGTTTTAGATTGATTTATAGTCGTAGCTAGAAAACTGCTAATTTCAAGATTTTCATTCTTCCTCAATGAAAATGTTAGATGTGGCTTACGATTAGGTAACATAATCTGAGTTGCATGAGTGCATGTGTAGAATCAAGTGGGGTAAGGTTAATGTTTAGAGAAGTGACAAGTGCAATATTAGTAGTGGAAATGGCTCATAGAGTTGAGCTAGAGATGAGGGAGGCTATTGAGTTGGATTCAAAAGGATTTGAAACAGATGTAATCATGTAAATGGGTGCAAAAAAATAAGGGTTTGAGAAAGGCTATTATTGAGAATGATATCATTATCAAGTTTGACTTCTTAAGGTTAGCATCATGTTGGCTATCATGTTCTAAATTAGTAATCTTGGTGATTCCACCAAGATCAGATCAGCGTTGTAACATTCAAAAAGAAGTGGATCCATTTGATTTGGATTTCAATTGTTTCTGCTTGGATGCATTTGATTATGAGAGACTTTTTGAATTCTACAGTAAAATAATTTGGCTAGGTCTTTGAGGGAAATATGTATGAAATATAGAAAAAAATTAACTAAAGCAAAATTAGATCTAAAAGACTGAAAATAACCCAACCAAATGAAGGGTAAGAATCACATCAGTTTCACTGATTGTATATACACTAAGATTACCTCTCCAATATATCAATCTCTAAATGGGGAAAAGATAGAAGACCTCTTTTAGTGGAAAATCTTAAACAACAATACATATGAGATATAGGAATGACAAGATGTAGGATAATGGGGATGAAGATAAAGACAAGGGATGAAGTATGTAAGGTGGATAGTTAAGACAACGACTATAAGAAGGATGATTAGGATGACAATTAAGACAAGAGTTATAAGTAAGAAAATCTTAATAGAAATAAAGTAAAACAATATGCAAGATAACAATGAATATATTGTTACAAAGTAGCAATACAATCATACATGTAAAACTAAAGGTCGTAAGTGCAAAGCAATTGGTAACTACGTCAATTTTTAAGATAACCTTCCACTTGCCTTAAGAACTCAAGAAGAGATGTTTGAAATTTAAGTCAAGTTAGATGATAGAAGCCCTTGTAGACCATGGTAGGGAGCTACTAAGCCTTGCTGCACATTGGTGATGAATATCCTATACTTGAATCTTCAAAGCCAAAATAGCTTGAAAACTTTCAAAATAAGAATGAACCACCTAATTTTAATAAACTATATTTCTTAGAAAATCAAGACACCCAAATCATAAACAAGGATAACAACATAAAATATTCTTAAATGATCCATTTTAAACATAGTGCCCAAAAAGAAGCCTATATGAGCCAAAATAGAGACTTGAAAACTTTCAAAATAAGAATGAACCACCTATTTTAAGAAACTATATTTCCTAGAAAAGCAAGACACACAAATCATAAACAATGATAACAACATAAAATATGTTTAAAAATGAGCAATTTTAAACATAGTGCCCAAAAAGAAGCCTATATGAGCCAAATAGAGGCTTGAAAAATTTCAAACTAAGAATGAACCACCTAATTTTAAGAAATTGTATTTCCTAGAAAAGCAAGACACCCAAATCATAAAATATCTTTGTTTGTCATTGTGAAGTACTCAAAAAATTACCCCATATTAAAAAAAGAGAGACTAAAAATGGAGCTAGTATGAAAAAGAACAAAGCTTAAAAAGTTTGAGTGTAAAAATTTAACTACCAATAGTGTATCCTCTTGGAAAAGGCAAATTAGTAGTGTCACTTGATTTGGAACTCTATTTGATATAGCAAATTCTACCAAGTTTAGCATATTTTTCTAAAGCTATCATCGAAGATAGAGGTCAACTAGATAACTTTAGAGAAATTGAGCTTTAGAAAAATTATTGAATTTAGAGGTGTACTATCCTTCTCAGTTATCAATCATCTAGTCAATGAAAGAACCAATGATGATTATTCTGTTTGTTTCTCCCTTGCTACAATTATTTCTATTTGTCCCAACACTGTTATAGTTGTGATTAAGTTCGTATTGATGTAATGAGTTAGATTGTTGTCCTCATAACTCTGCTGTGACATTGTTGTTACAACTATTCAATGTTTTGACAATGATGTAATTCTGATTTATGTTTTTTGTCCAATTAAAAAAAAAGAATCAATAATGCCAATCCTCAAATTAAAAAAGTCATTTTATCATTCTTCTATAAATCACTAAGTATGACTTGAGAAGGTTAATCCAACGCAGCTTTGTACTATGTTGAGGATGCCCGAGGCCAAGTTTGTTGGTCAGATCATAGAAGGGCATCCTGAATCTGTTGCTTTGTGTATAGTTTATAAAAAATGTCATTGCTAATGTCTCAAAAAGGTCAAGTATCAAGAGCGTTTAGTTTCTTAGAATGATGTTGTTTTCGATTTATTAAGCCCATGAAATTCGAGCTGAGAAACCACCTCAATATTTAGGAAAGCAGTAATTTCAGAGAAATTAGGGAATGCAACTTAACTGCGCATGATTTGGGATTGTAATTGCACTGGAAATCAAGGCTTGTAAATTATTATTAGATTTCTACAATGACCATCTGATTGCTTTCATTGTTTATGAACTTCCAGCAAATTAAAGTTTTTGTATGTACGCATGACATGTTAAATGCCATAAATATTCAAAATTGGACTTTAATCAATTTTGAGTCTTACATTAAATTTCAATTTTAAATTTATTTTTGACATTTAACATGTCATAATAAATTATCCTAAAAAATAATTAAACTCATAATAAATTATCTCAATAAATTAAAAAATATTACAAATTATCTTTGTAAAAAATCATTTTAAAATAAAATAATTTAAAAATATAAAATATTAATTATCAATTACTAAATTTATATGTTATGCATAAAATTAAAAAAGTTATTTGTTCCCAAAATAAATAAATAAATGCTATATCTATATTTTATATTTCGTTTACTCAACAAAACAAAAAATAAAAAAAAATACCAAAACTATCCTCTTTAAAAAATTTGTAATGCTTTCATATATAATTAAAAACACTGACTCTGACCCACCTCGGAGGGCAAAGGCTACCCAGCCATATCGTTCGATATGGCTGGATGTATGTCATACCCAATACGCATCCCACTGTACTGACAGTTTTTGTTGCACCCACCTGTAGCTGTACAGTTTTTTTAATACAATGATCAAATTTAATAAGTCCGTAGTTGTACATATTTTTAACATAATGATTAAAATATTTTATGGAAATGAATTAAAATATTACAGTATATATTAGTTCAATAATATTATATTTATTTTAATATAATTTGCTTTCTCATTTACTACCGTTATGTGCTATGACATTTGTCAATAAATTTTAAGAATACACAGGGATTAAAAATTTAAGTTAAATATGATGATTAAATATTATATATTTAATTACCTAAATAATAATATATTAAATTTACGATTTTAGTGTATAGTTTTGTTTCCAGTTTTCATATATATTAATCCTATTAACTAAATTGATTTTATGAGAAACAAGGAAAATGGTGATAGGGGAAAAGATTCAAATAGGAGTCCCATAATTGTTATGCTTTTTGTCACAAGTACTGACATTGTTTTAGTAAAACAACTATTGGTCTAAGAACATAGTAAGTATAGGGCGAGCATTTTGAAATGACACTTTGGTTATAGGACTAGCTTTTGAAATGACACTTTTAGACCACTTTACCTTAGTTTTAAGCACTTCACTCACCTATGCAGGTACACCCAAAAATCGGCTAGTGGGTGTTTTCCCCTAGTGGGGATGATTAAGTTCTATTATTTTGAGTTATTTTACCAATTTAAACCTTGTTTAAAATGTTACAGTTATTTCAATATCTAGACATTATCAATATGTTATTTCTTATAAGATATGAAAAAATTTAGAAATAATATATTAAATTAAAAAATTTAAAATACTTGAAGTAGGCTAAATTTTTTATAAGATTCTTCTTAATTTACAATGGTTAGATTCTTCTTAATTTAAGATAGTTAGATTCTTCTAAATATAATGTGTGTGTGTGAGAGAGAGAGACTTTAAAATAAGTCAAGTATTAATATTCAAACAAACAAGTGCCATGTAGTGGCGAAGTATTCGCCTAATAATTAATAATAGTCATAATATTAAATATAATTTATTAAAATCTAATAATTAATTATAATGATAGTATTAAATATAATTTAATAAAGTATAATAGATTTTATTAGAAGATAATAATTTATAATATTAAATATAATTTATTAAAGTATAATAGATTTTATTAGAAGATAATAGTTTAATAATAATAGAGTTCTGAAACTATAAAATAATTTTAGTAAATTTACTAAGGATAATTATTTAATATAAAATTTGTATAATAGATAATAATATATTTTGAATTGATGGATTGCATTGAAAATGGAGCGGCGGAGGAGGGACGAACACAAGCATCACATCAGGAGTGATGGATGGCGATGAGAGGGTTTCGATCGACGGGGCCCCAGACGTCCTTGGTTTCCACCGGCCAAGCGGGCTGCCCCTGATAGTAGAGCAACGGACAAAATAGAGTCTGAGTGGGATTCTCTGGGGCCGCATAAGAATAGATGGGGTTCTGCGAGAATCTACACTAGTCGCAAGGTAGGGTTCCAACAAACGAAGGATCATGTGTGGCTCCCGAAAGGAGAGATGGGTCCCAAAAAATTGACCCTTACTAAGGAGAAACTGGCTACTACAGACAACCCGACAATTAGTGTTCGTGTGGATTCAGAAACCTGGAAAAATTTGGTGCAGATGTTGCGGGCACGAGCCTTCTTCATGAAATGGGGAGGGGGCTGGTTGGCATACCCTAAGATCAGGAACTGGGTGAATGAAGAATGGGGCACCCTATTCGAAGTTAAAACCCTACCAAATGGATTCTTCTTGATCATTGCTGATATAGAGGCAGAGAAAACTAGGATCATGTTCTATGGACCCTTCATGATGGGAGGGATTGGCTTCTACATCAAAGACTGGACGCCAAACTTTAACCCTAAACAAGAAACTATTGAAGAAGTCCCAATCTGGACCCAACTCTACAATCTACCCCACGAGTATTGGCATGCAGAGTTCTTTCAAATGGTTGGAGATCGACTTGGAAAATTTATTAAAGCGGATGAAGCAGTGGATAAAACAGATTTTTGTATGTATGCGAGGATTTGCATACTTTGGAAACCTCATCCGCTTTTGCCACATGTGGTGGAGGTTCGCACAGCAGAAGGCTATTGGTGGCAGGAAATAGAAGTCGAAGAAATACTGGAAAATTGTAATGACTGTAAGGAATGGGGGCATAAGGTAGAAGAATGCTTAGTGAGACAGAAAGGGAAAGGTAAAGAGGTGAATAGTCTAGAGAATATTTAAGCCCGCCTAATCTCGGACCCGGAAAACAAAAACATATCTGTAACTAGGAACCATCAGGATGAGCAGACCCCAGGGGTTAATATCGAAGCCAGAGAGAAGGATGTAATCCCAAGTGTGACCCGGGAAGGCATCAGAGAAAATTCAGAGCCCAAAAGGACTGTAGCAGAGATAACCCTAACAGATTTTGGGATGCCTTTCGCTAACCCAGATGTTAACATGGTCGAAGCATTGTTATCGGCACCAAAGGAGAACACGAGTCGGGAACCCCTGCTGGAGGAAGCGGATGTAGTTGTGGCAGAAGTGCAGAGTGGTAACCTAGGAGGGCTAGGAGATGGCTTTAAGGACATTCATATTCCCCTATGAAATAGTGGTCAGAAAACTCTGAGTATGACCCAGAGAATCTTCTCACAGATGACCATGAGGAAGACCCTTTGGGGCTTGACAAGGAAGTTGGCACAAAGGAGATCCGAATGATCAAACAAACAAGATCACAAATGGCAAAAGCAAACCTAGGGAGTCAGAAATCAAGAGGTAGGAACTCTAATCAGCAGCTAATACAAGATGCTGGTAACATAAAGGGGAAAACTAAGCTTCGATCCAAAAGGGACTTATTTCCTTCTAGGCAGCAGTGAAGTTCCTAACGTGGAACGTTAGGGGCTGCAATGCCCCTGACAAGAGACGCTTGATCAAGAGAGGTCTTGATCAAGCGAAGGCTGATTTAGTTTGTATTCAAGAGATGAAGTTAGATGGTGAAAATGCAGCAAAGGTGTTCGGTGTTAGACAAAAATGGTGATCAGGTTTTTTCGTGGATTCAGTTGGTGCCTCCGGAGGTCTGGGGATCATCTGGAACCCTCAACTAGTTAAGGTGGAAGCAATTGCAAAGGCAAGAAATTGGCAATTGGCAAAGGTGAGTCCTTTCACTGCTAATGTTTCAATTTTCTTATTTAATATCTAAAGACCTGTCAAAATAGAGGACAAGAGATGGGTCTAGGAAGAAATTGCTCTGGCCCTGGTAGGCCTAGGGCAATAAGTGGCAATCTTCGCTAGGGACTTTAATGCAACACAGATGCAGTCGGATAAGCGAGGTGGTAAGGGCAGATTGAGCAGAGTAAAAATAGAATTTCAAAATTTTGTGGCTAACAATGGGCTATGGGAGGTTATTGTGAGAGGAGGAAACTACACATGGACGAAAAGGAGGCTAGGGTTCTCGAACATTGCTGAGAAACTTGACATTTTTTCTAGCTGGAAGTTGGAATGCACTACCCTTCATTTTTTAGGCTCAAATCTTGGGACTGTGCGGATCGGACCACTTCCCGTTAGCTCTGAGTTTTCACAAAGACGAGATTCTGCCACGATGCCCTTTCAAGATGGAAAAAATGTGGTTGCGGGAACGGGGCTTCAAATAAATGGTCATTGGCTGGTGGTCTTCGGCCCCATTGGAAGAAGGGAATTTGGCTTTCCAATTCTTTAAGAAATTGGGCTTCATTAAGCTAAAACTGAAAACGTGGAATAGGACACGCTTTGGTGATATCTTTGCAGAAAAACTCAAACTGGAAGGGCAGATAGAAGCCTTGAATTGTAAATTCCAATCTGAAGGCATGGACGAAGTGGATTTTCTAATTGAAAAAGACCTGTTAAGAAGATATAGTGAAATCTTGCAGTGGGAGGAAATTTTTTGGAAACAGAAGTCAAGGGAAAATTGGCTCAAAGCGGGAGACAGAAACACAAATTTCTTCCATAGCTCAGTTAAGGTCAAGAGAAGTGTAAAGAGAATTCTGGCCATCAAGATGGTAAACAGCAACCTATCGGAGGATAGTGCTGATATTAACTGGGAGGCGGTTGAGTTCTTCTCCAATCTTTGGAGTGAGGGCGGGGCCAATGATCACATAGCTCAACAAGAGCTCCTGAGTCTCATCTCGGAGATGGTCACCCCGGAGGATAATCAGAGGCTAACTACCCCTGTGACCTTATCAGAACTAAAGGCAACAGTTTTTGGGATGGGGGAAGAAAAGGCCCCAGGGCCTGATGGGTTCCAGGACTTCTTCTATCAAACTTTTTGGGAAACTTTAGGCCCAGAGCTCCTTGCTATGGTGGAGGAGTCCAGAACTAAAGGTTTCATTTTCAAGGATTTCAATAATACACTGGTGGCCT
This sequence comes from Thuja plicata, assembly GCA_018584345.1. Taxonomy (NCBI): domain Eukaryota; kingdom Viridiplantae; phylum Streptophyta; class Pinopsida; order Cupressales; family Cupressaceae; genus Thuja; species Thuja plicata. The sequence goes on from MU225392.1 coordinate 2,069,616, forward strand.
TAATTCCTAAGAAAGAGAAACCCAATACTTTCAAGGAATTTTGCCCAATCTCACTTTGCAACATGATTTACAAAATCATCACCAATGTGGCTGCAAATTGCCTAAAGCCATTATTGGAGCGCCTAATTTCTTGGGAATAGAGTGGGTTCACTCCTAACAGAAACATCGTGGATGGAATATAATAGCTCATGAAGCAATCCACTCAGCCAGAACTAGTAAGCAGAGGTACATGATTCTACAACTTGATATCAAAAAGGCGTATGACAAAGTTGACAGAGGTTTCCTAATTGAGATTCTAAGGAAATTTGGTTTTGTTGAACAATGGGTTCAATGGATTAAAGGCATGATTGACTCCTATCGAGCATCGATTTTAATCAACGGAAGCCCCCAGGGTTTCTTCGACACCTCTCGGGGACTCTAACAAGGCGACCCAATTTCGCCTTTCCTGTTCATAATTCTTGCTAAAGTACTTGGGAGGGCGATCACAAGGAAGAAAGCCCAAGGCATGTGGAAAGGCATTGCAATCGCACGTGGCCTGGAGCTGACATCCCACACCCAGCTTGCAGATGATACCTGCTTGTTCGGGGTGGCCACAATGTAGTAAACCATGGTGATGTAAAAAGTACTCGATACCTACAGTGCGACATCAAGCCAAAATGTCAACTGGCATAAATCTGCAATTTTCATCTTCGGAATAGAGCCCGGCTCGCAGTAGGATATTCCTAGAGTACTTGGAGTCCAGATTGGCCGACTCCTAGGCAAATTTATGGGGACGCCCCTCTTTGTTGGGGCAAATAAAGCAGATATTTGGACAAAATTGGTGGACAGATGCCAAAATAGAATGGAGGGGTGGAAGACTAAATGGATTACACTGGCAAGGCGCATATTTCTCTTAAAGACAGTAATCTCTGCAATACCTATCTACCATATGGCTTGCTTTAGAATCCTTGCTAAGAAAATTAAATGCATACAACAAAAAATGCGCAAATTCCTCTGGAAAGGTGCCCAAGATCAGGACAAGATACCCTTGGTGGCTTGGGAGAGAGTTTGCCAAAATAAAGGTGGCGGTGGGGTTGGTATTAGAAATTGGAAATTGATAAATGAGGTGATGGGCGCTAAACTAGTTTGGAAAATGTATAGAAAATTGGAGCAAAGGTGGTCAAAAGTACTTCAAGCCAAATATTTGGATTGTGCACACAAGGAGAGAATCCTCGCGATTAATAATCCACCCAGAGGATCGGCTTTGTGGAACTTTTTGCTTAGTTGCAGACCAATAATAACGGATTACCTGTCATGGAAAATTGGGGATGGAAGGAAAGCCTCCTTTTGGCAAGATTTCTGGGACGGACTTCCGGTCTTGGCCCATGAGACACCGCTCCAGATCATCCTACAAATGGAAAACCAATGGGGTATCAAGGTAAGAGACTTTCTGGATCTAACTTCCTTTGTTGTAGGCCAGGAACTCAATTGGAAGGATACAGCGGAGCTGGGTCTTTCAGAGGAACACTAGGTGATTCTAAAGGCAGTTCTAAGCAGTCGAGTGGTCATCGTAGTAGAGGAGCAAGATGAAGTTGTTTGGGTTGGAGAAAAGAGTGGTCAGTACTCGGTAAAAATTGGCCATGCCCTGTTAGTTGACGAAGGTTGAAAAATGGAATGGGAAGAAAATGTCTGTTGGAGGAAGGAATGTTTGCCTAAGGTAGATGCATTCACATGGTTGGTTGGGAATGGGAGAACCCTTACAGGGGATTGGCTCATGCGGCTGGGTTTTGCAGGTCCATTCAGATGTGTCTTGTGCAATAATTCAGATGAGACGGTGGACCATTTATTCCTAAACTGTGAGTTCTCACAACAAGTGTGGAAATTTGGATTGGGCAAGCTGAATTGGCAGGGGCCCCTACCCCACAAACTCTGTGACTAGCTCTCAGCATGGCCACAACCCAAAGGTTTGTCCTCTCTGGCAGCAATTTGGAATGAGCGGAATGAGAGAATCTTCACAGACAAAGCCATAATAGTAGATAGGTTTCTAATAAGGTTTGAAGTTGCAGTATCTGAATTGGTGTCCAATGTTGCAGCTCAAACGAATGCCAGTAAGACCCCCTTCACTAGTGTTGATATAAGGGTACAAAGATAGTGGTTAGGTGTGAAGTACAGACTCATTAATGGGAATAGAAGGGTGCATCCTTCGGCCTAGGGGGACTCTTAAAAATCGACTAAGTGGCAACCTCCACCTCCCGGATGGGTCAAAATAAACTTTGATTGTGCCTCGCGGGGCAACCCGGGAAACTCTAGAATTGGGTATGTGGCTCGCGATGAAAATGGAGAGATTTTGGCTTTAGGAGCCAAAAGGTTGCAAGACGGGACTAATAATGAGGCCGAATGTTTGGCGGCAGTGGAGGTTGTACTTATGGCAAGAAGATTACAGATTGGAAGGATCCACCTGGAAGGGGATTCACTCCTAGTAACAAATGGGATTGCAAGAGGGCATGTGGATACTTGGTATCTAAACAGACATATTAGGCAGATCAGAAACTTGGTTAGAGAGCTTGATGCCTTCAAAGTATCGCAAGTGCCCAGAGAGGCAAATGATTTGGCGGATAAAATGTCAAATATTGGGGCCAACGGCTCTCTCGAAAATAAATTTGAATTATTTGAGGATTTTAGACTTGATGCATAGAGATCACTTAATAACCTTGGTGGCGGGTGATGAAATTGCAAGCATAGGTTTGAGGTGTCATGCCACCACCCAAGTGGCAGCTTCGCACATTTCAAAGAATCAAAATGATGTCAAGTAGGCTGAGTGTTTTAAAAACAATGTGAATCTCACAATTTGAGATCTCTCATCAAAGGAAGGCTGACAGAGTATAAGGGCATTAATGAGAAAAGATGGAAGGACGGAGGCATGATGGAAGCATCCCCGCGATCTAGAGGCTTCAAAGCCAAGCTTAAAAAACCACCCATTTCAAAGGTAACACACAACTTGTGCAGCGGCGAATTTCTCTGGTTACAAAGGAAGCCAATTTCTCCTTGTCCACCAATGGCCAAATCCCCGCATTCGAAGGTCCCATCACTATGAACCGACTGAGCCACATTTTCACCGAGGATGGGGATGACTTCTGGTCTGCTACTAGGGAGTTATTCGGGGAGCATTTTTTGCAGGCTGGGTGGAGGCCGAGAACAAACCTTGGATATTTCATCCCTATTTGTGGGCATTGGACTCATGGTGGCTGAGTCGAAAGAGGAGGTGCATCGAGTGGTTAGGCAGTGTCTGGCAGTTAAATGGGCTGAAGGGGTGGAGGAGATCATTAATCGGGCGGAGGTAGGGCTGGGGTTGAGGATGGCTGATGCTCCGTTCCGCATGGTAGGTCATGATAGCAAAGGCCTACAACCCCTGGTTCTATGGTCGACGGCTTGTCCTAAGGACATACACATAGCACATGTCTTGTGCGGATGGAAAGAACTAGTGGTTGCCTTGGAGAAGAGGAAGCTGGAGTCGATGGAGATGATGGAGGACGAGCTCGCAGGTGGTCGAAAAAGAAAAAGACACCCATCAAGTTTGCAGCGCCTATCGGAGAGGATGGGTATCCACAAACCCGTCGCTATTTGCCAGCAACCAAGAAAATGGAAAGTGTCAATGCAGCCCAAATGGTGAGAGAAGATGAGATTGCAGCAAGGAGCGGGAGAGCCGAGGCAAGGAGCAACGTCGGAGCTCTGGTGGATGAAGGTGGCGCATTTGGCAATTTCACTAAAGAACAGGCTGCCAAGTGGTTCAGCCAGTAGGGCCATAGTCTCTTTTTGTTTTATCTATTGATAAAAAAACTTCTTGGTTTTTTGGGGCTTTTTTGTCTTCTATTGCATAGCCGACCCTAGTCATGGAAGAGCATTGTAATTTTTTGTCTCTGGTACATTTAGAAACTTATAGCTGATGATGGCCAATGTAATTCTCAATTGTAATCTTTTTACTCATCAATACAATCAAATATATTACCTATCATATATATATATATATATATATATATATATATATATAGAATGAGGTGATAATAATTTAATTCGATTATTTTATATAATTAAAATATATTTGATTTAAAATAAAATATTTGATATATATTATTAGTATTTACAATATAATCAAACATATATTTATTAAGTTAAGAAGGGAAAAAATATTGTCAAGTAATTTTTTTAATAAAAACAGAAACTAAAAAATATTAACTCAAAATTGCTATTTTGCATCTTATAAACCTGCGTTGAAAATTATGTGCAATAAGTACTAGTTAAAAAAATTTATTTTACTATAAAATTGAGGCTTTATTTTCTAGGGTTTTTTTTCAACTATTTCTTTAATATAGATTTGTTTGTAATAAGCATAATTGTAATTCACAAATAATTCTAGATTAAATAATTAAAAGCATATAATATTTATTTATTTATTTACTACATAAAGTAAAATAAAAATTATAATATGAAATACAAGATAAAAATTGAAGAAAAATAATATTAAGCATTGTTACATATATAATTTTACAAATAATTATATTTATGAAAAATTTAAAAATTAAATAATAATAATATTAAAATTTTCATATAATATATATCCTAAAATCAGTCAATTAAATATTATATAAGATAAATATTAAATTTAAATTTAAAAATTTATATATATAATTTATTATTAAAATATTGTAAATATATGTTTAAGTTTTAATATACTTATTTATTATTTCATATAAAAAAAGTTTTTAAAAAAATATTTAAAACACTGAAAAAATACATTCTAATACAATCTGGTTATACACTATATTTGTTTTAAGCTGTACGCTCATAAATGAAATGTGTCATGTATAAATGACTGGAGTTTCGAACTGCACGCTGTAAGATATTCACCAGAGAGAGTACAACCGACAAACCATGCATTCACTACAAAAGTCATGTATGAGATGCATCCAGCCATAGCCGTTGCCCGGTACATAGTCAGTAATATTTCATCAAAATTAGAAAAAAATTTCAAAAAAAATCATTAAAAAGGGAACAATTTTTTTTAGAAAGAAGCGCCCATGTAGTACTACACACGTTTGTACGAACCTGTGCATGCACTCCAAGCACTAACGTCAGAAGCGCCAAAGTTGGACTTGTTTTTATAGACCCCCCATTTTTAGTGGCATTCCTATTTTTAGTAGCGATCAACCACCAAAGTTAGTGAAGATTCAAGCATATTCGTGGGAATATTCTGGGAGGGAATTCAAATATTTTCTCGAGCATAGAATATTCTAAAAATATTCCATGATGATTAGACAACCATCATATTTTTTCTTGCAATCTGTAGTTGACCAGGTTGACTTCTTTGCCATAAAGAGTAGTTGTTTATTTTTTTGCTCATAACATGGTCATACAGACTCAAAATAATGCAAATGAGATATCGTTGGAATGATGATTCTAGACCAATCTTTTCAATGTAGTGATTTATCAAATTATCCACCAATGTTTTGTGTCAAGCCTCCAAATTCAAGCTTCTTTTTTGCACTTTTGGGTCATAACTTAAGAAATGGACTTCATTTTTTTTTACTTCTAACACATTGTTAGAATGCTCTTGACATCCTCTATACAGATCTTTGATCCCTTTTTCATACTTTTCATCAAGTACACTATGATCTCCAAAATGTTCATTTTGAGATTTCCTGCCTATTAAGTTATAGGAGGGTTTGTATTTTCTCATTGTGAGAGGGGGGTCTCTTGCAATCATTCAGTATGGAGGATTCCAATCCATCTCTATCTCCTTTTTAGTCTAGTGAGTCTCCCTCTGAAAAGAAAGAAGTTAGGTGAGCCTTAAAATTTATATGGCAAGATGTGACATTTAGTCATCAGGTGTTGGATGTGACTAGAGGCTTTAGAGGATGCCTTGCAGTAGCATCACACCTTCAGCGCCTAAGTTAAATTAATCATAGTTAGGCAAAGGTCATGATCTTTCCACATGGACCTTGCTTCATCTTCTCCTTAGTGACACATAGTTTCAATGGACCTGTCATGCATCTCCTTTGTCAGCATTATGAGGATTTTCTATTGTTTTTGCTAATACTTCCTTGGTTCCGCAGTTGATCAGTTCTTTGGACTATTACACTTGTATTTTTTACTAGCAATTTTCTCTTGTTTGGTTGAGTAGTGTAGTCGGGGTCACACTTGTAGATTTATGTGCCATCTGCATCTTTGGCTTTCTAATGTTTTGCCTTCATTTGTCATATGCTCATTGTTTGAGTAGTGTCGTTGGGGGAATTCATGTATATTGTTGTCTTATGTATCTTCGACTGACAAATGTTTTTCCTTTGTTTGTTAGTTGCTCATTGTTCGAGTAGTGTCATTGGGAGCACTCATGCAAACTGATCATTATCATCATCTTGGTTTTAGAGGAGGTTCTTCATTCAATATTATGGAAGTTACCATTCAATAGTTGTCCACACTTTTCTAGTGTCTCAAAAGATGTTCTAATTGCAAGGTGTGCACCCTTGGTCTCCTTGTGATGTGCAGCGTAGTGCTTGATTTGGACATGGCTTAACCATCTCCCATGTTTTATAAGTCTAGTGGTTGTGTTGTGCATTAACAAGTTGATCTCTTGGTGAAATGACAATCAACAATTGGTATCAGAGGCTAGACCTCATAGGTTTGAACCCCACACTTACGTTGGTGGTATTATAGCAAGGTGTGTTCACTTGGTCTCCTTGTGATGTGCAATGTGATGCGTGGTTTGCAACATGGCTTAACCACCTCCGATGTTCTATGAGTCTAGTGGTTGTATTGGGCATTAACAGGTCGATGTTTTGGTGAAACAACAACCAATAGTTCTTTTGCACTTCATATAATTGCATCTCTTCAACATCACCTTATTCAACTATAGATAGTCAATGCACAAGTGAAGAGATTCGTCCTTCTTAGAGAGTATGATTGTTTCTCCCCAAGGAGAAACACTAGGACAAATATGGTCCTTGGCTAACAACTCCTCCAACTGCAAATGAAGCTCACTCAACTCTTGAGTGATCATATGATACAATGCCCTGTAAATAGGCTTTTCTCCAGGAATGGGATCAATGTGAAAATCTATGTCACGCTTAGGCAACATGCTTGGAATCTCACTCGAGAACACATCTGCAAAATCATGAAGGAGTGGATGATCATCAAAAGATACCTAACAACTCTTTCATCGAGGTCACTCACAGAGACTGCAAACAACTTACATCCTTGTCACATACCCAACTTCAACTACTTAGCTTAGATCATGCGAAGTGAAATATGCCTCTAGACTCCTACAAGCTCAACACGCTTGCCTATGTCATCCAAACAATGTATTAACTTATGTAAAAAATCTATATGAGCTTGGTGAGATGCTAATCAATCCATACATGAAATAAATCCATAGGATCCCAAGGGTAGGATGGGAAGATCAACGATGGTGGTGAAGATACCCAACTCCAACACACAAACACAAACTAAAGAGTCAATTACCACCTTAGAGCCCATGACAAACTCAACCTGCCAACTATCAACCTACCTTGCCGCCACTAGCCCACATTGCTGCACAAGAAAGGGGGAAATAAATAAATTTGAAGCACTAGAATCAAATAAATTAGAGCTAGAAATACCACACAACACACTTGTAGTCTCCAACACGGTGCCTTGATGCTCATCCTTATGATTATCAACTGTCACAAATACTCTGTAGGACCTACCTGCATCTCCTACTATAGGCTCTAAAGCAGCCAACCTCTGCAGGCAATAAACAGCTATGTGACCCCACTCTATAGAAACACCCTCTTCTACCATAACTACGACCTACAGAAGGTACACTCGACTAAAAGAAACTACCTCTACTAGAGCTCTGTTGACCGCTCCGAGCTGTAATCCTACCTGTGTATCTACGAGATCTATCTTTGGGACACTGACCACCATGACATAGAGAACCCCTGCATACCAGAACAACCCTGAGAGAACCCCTCATAGAGCTAACAAACTATTATACTTTCAAGGTAGAGTATAACAAGAAAATAACTATTTTTAGTCTTAAAAATTGTTGAAATTTGGTGACATAAAAATTATTCCTTCTCTACCATTCTAGCGCCAAGTGTCTTGATCCCTCCACATTCAATTTCCTAGCTAATAGCATTTAATTATTTAACTATCACTTTCACAATAGCCATTAAATGTGAGAGGAGCATGTCCAATATTTTTAATATTAAAACATTAGTTATTGAGACATGTTCGTGTTGATCATGTGTAGTGATAATTGAATAAAATGTATTCACTAGATCTAAGCAGCAACAAAACATGTGATGCCCCATTAGCACACCAAAAAAATATGACAGAGCATAACTTGAGGGTCATTTTGGACACCTCAACAAAAAGCATGCTAATGTGGCATCATATTTGATGATGTGAATCTAAGAGCTTAATTATAAGCAAGACTTTTAAACTGCTATAAAAATTCTAGAAATTTAATTACCATGTAAGATTTTGAGAAACTTGAAGTTAAGATGTTCAATTGTGAATCCTCTTACCTATTACATATACTTTTAAACTCTTCATATCTCATTTTCTATCTTCTTATACTTTATACTATCATCCGATAATAAATCATGAAATGTGATCCAAAACATTGATACAAACAAATTTACAAATAAAATAATAAATTCTAAACTATTCATTAAAATTTTACCCTCTTTTAACTTTTCTCCCCAAAACCAGTCATTAAATTTTTACCATCTTCAACTTTTCTCACCAATATATAATTTTCTTACGGACATAAACATCATAACTCACAAAGTACTAATTTCATGAGGATGTGAGAAGCAAATGACTATACAGCCGACATGATTCCTCTTATATTTTACTTCAATTATTAAAAGGCAAACAACTGTCTAATCAGGAGAAGATTTGCATTATGGGCCACACAACCCCAAAAGTCAAGCCTGCAATATCCTTTTCCTTTCAAGAGCGAATGCAAGAGACAAAAGGCATCCATTATCATCACCTAAAACAACTTCAAACTCAGGAAATTTCCTGCAACACACAAATTGATGCAATTGAAGAGACAAAACACTCACTTCATTCATACTCCACAACAGAGGATTGAGTATCAATCTGCATAACTAATACTAGTAATGAAGCACAGTGACATTGTAATGGACGATTGCATTCCCAGCCCCGAGGTCGAAGGAATGTGTGCGAGCGATGGCATATCCTCGAGCCAGCCTGAATTTCCCGCTTCCCCCAACAATGGGCATTTCCCTGACCTCATTAAACACAGCATTATGACCCACCACGGACAGTGTGCTTCCATTGAATTCTCCGCTCTGGAAAACGTAAGTGACCGCCATTAACAGTTGAAGATCCTCTTGACTGGCCAGGGTGTACAAACCCTGAGCTCTGCCCAACAATTTTGAGGTGGGTTCAGGCCCTTCTGTCAACAGATCGTCAATCACCACTACCGATCCGAAGAAAGTGGGCGAAGATTTTGTCGATGGAGCATGGGCTACCTCCACGGCCGTCACGTTCTGTCCTGAAACTTTGTCATGGAAATAGAAATGCAGATTGCTTATTTTTTCCTTTCCTGCTCGCAATTTCGCAGCCGTCTCAGTGGTTTGAGAGGCAAAAATGATGATTGTGAACAGAACTGAAAATGCCCTCAACTGTGGTTGCAAACCCATCTTCTCCAAATGCTGCGGGATTCGGTACTCTGTCAACAAGTAAACAGGATATCAAACATGGCTTTAATATTAGTTCCTTACGAAAATGTACTAAATTGGAAACTTAATAAATTTTTGCTAAATTTTCAGTATGCATAAAATAATCTATTTTCGCAAATTTGGAAAAAAAAAATTGACCTTTCTTTTTCTGTTTTTTTTTTCGTTTTTGGTGTGTTTTTGTCTGGAGTCTGCCTTTAATATTTGGGTATGTTCCAAAAGAGCATCAAACTTGTGACCCGCTGCAGAGCATCTAAGTTCAAATTATTCAAATTAAAGCAAAGAATGGGAGACCAAATGATGTGGTGTTGCTCTTTCCACAAGTAAATGGGCCAAAAATAACAAAACCATCAAAGCTCTGAGCGTCACGTTTGACATTGCTTGTATTGTTTGAAAACAGTAATATTGATTGTATTATAGGTAGGTATTGGCTTTTTGTTTCTTTTTCTTGGATTTTTCAATGGTTGTTCACCGACTGCATTTGCTTTTGAAGATCACGGATTACACGAGGATTTCAGACTCTGTTAAATGTCCTGCAAATTTTGTGCGGCGACTATAAATTTGGGAGGTGTTTGTTTTTTGAAATAATGTAATAAAAAATGAAAAATGAGTTAAGTAGCAATAGATGGCTTTAAACATATTGCAGCAATAGTAAAAAGCATGAAATATCACAAGTTCTTGCAATGGAATGTTGACTTAGATAGTGGTGGCACCTGCATGAGAGAGTGTATTAGGTATGTAATCAAGATAATTTGTTAATTGATAAAAAAGTTTGTGTTGATGTTTTAAATTTTAGATTAGTTGAATTAGTAGATCAAGAGTGCAAATTTCATTTGTGTGTAATTGTTGTAATGATTTAAATATAATAGCGGGAGAATCTAGATTAGTTTTTAGAGACTAAAAGATTTAGCAATATAGAAAAAGAACACTAGAAATTTGAAATTTCTATACAAATAATTGTTTAAATGACAATTTAAGAATCATTAAAAACAAGGACGCATAGCGTCTAGTTCCTGCCTATGCTGAATTTGAAGTAGTCAAAATGCTAAGCATATATACTTGTAAATATATTTTGCATATTTAACAATAACTAAATAAAATTATATATATATATATATATATATATATA
>MU225392.1:2102340-2117954 GCA_018584345.1 Thuja plicata
ATATATATCGGTAAAAGGCCGAAGCCAATAATTTTATTAATGCCAGTAAAATACAAAGGAAATCCATTCACTTCAAGCACTGGTAGGAAAGAATGGAGAAGAAAACCTCTAGTCTTGCTCGGGATCCTAGATCTAGATTCAGAGTACAAAAGATTTTAGTTATGAGGGCATTCCCTCATTTACATATGATATGGAGGCATTCCCTCATATATAGGTAGTTGGACCATTCCTCTCTAGATATTTATCTATGAATACAAAGCAGCTGAGGGCAAGCCCATATCGTAAGATAAGACAACTCCAATATCCTGGGACACTGATATTCACAAGCAACCATTTGGTAAGGATTCAATCAGACAATCCACCTGATTGTTTAGATTACAGCTCTCTGCACCTTTCTCCCATATGTAATGCTAATCCTGTACATAGTACACACTAGAGCAACATGCTATAGCTCCTTAACCCATTAGCAACACATATTTGAAATATTATAAATTAAAATTACCTTCTACCAAGGAGAAGCTTAAAATGAAAAAACCATTTGCAACAGGAATGCTTATAGATATTAAAATTGCCCAAACCGTTAACAAAAGGAACCATACTTGCTACTTCCTATCTAGAATATGCCTATTTATTATTCAGTAAAGGCTAGGAGATGAAAATAAATCCTAGGCTCACATCATGTTATTTTATAGAATTATGAATTATGTGCCCAGATTTGTTTAAGATTATAATTTCATGATACTGTTATGTTTTATTCACAAGATAAGACAAATGTATTACATGGAATAATTATGGCAGCATTGTCTTTAATAGTTTTCTGTATTTATATTTATTTGTTACAATGTATGAAGATAACGTCATCCTGTAGCTAATAAAGGAAATTCTTAAAGCTAAGTTAAATATACAAGAAGATCTAAAAATTGCTTACCTTTATCTTGTAAAATTTCCTTCAGGTTGGTGTAATTTACTTAGTTTCCTAACCGAGGCATATATAGAGGTTTAATCGCTTGTTAGAGTAGAAGCTAAGCAGTAGAGACTTAGACCAGATTAACAAGGGGCATCAAGTCGCTGATAGCCCATTAATCCAGTTAACACAATGTTTAAGCACCCCTTATTAGTAACCCCTACATTTGTAAAGCTAGGAAATCTGATTACTCTAGTCTAACGAGGGTGGCTACTTGAAAGAAGTGTCTGAGACAGCTTGAGATATTTAAGTATTTCTGTTAATTTAGACCAGAATGATAACTTATCTTGTGGACGTATACCTATATGTTGCATAGTGTAATAAAATACAGCTAAATTTACATCTTAGTCACCCAGGCCTCCTTTACAAATTAATTGATTGTAACAAACTAACTATTGTCTCAAAAATTATAACTAAGAAACTTTCCAGCACATCATTCTCATGGTTATCTTTACATTCCTATATTATTCAGTAATTGAAATTAAGTATTAAGATTGAGTACAGGATCAAATAGACCAACCAATTTTAACTCATATTATTGAATTCTAAATTCTAAATATCAAAGGGATGAGAAGCCAAATATTTAGCTTACAAGACAACAAGGAACATAGGGAGGCAAAGGGATCAGCCTTCCTCTTCACCCATCCTAGAAGCTCCCACAGTCGGAGAAGCAACTCTAGGTATTTTATTTCTTTGAGGATTTCCTTCATCCAACCATACTTCAAGCATTTCTTCAGAATCTGACTCATCAAAGCACATCCTATATGTAACCCCCACATCATCCTCATGCCAGTAGGAGTAGAACTAGTTCCCCACTACTAGGGTCTCTAAATGCATGGTCATTAAGAACTCAAGATTACGTTTGATGACGAATTCTCTAGAGACAAACATGTGAAAATCTTCAACAATCATAATAGGGACAGTTGGGGCTGGCCTTCCATTAATAGCTGGCAAATTGTAGAACCTAGGCATGGTAATGGTGCAATCAGGTTTAATATTTTGTATAATTTTGTCGATGTTACCTAGATATTTTTTCTTAAAAATTCGCTGACAAAGTTTCCCAATCACCTCTTTCCTAGGGTCTACATAGATAGCCGACGCAATGAACATGACATGGATCTCCATGTTAACTCTGTATCTATCAGAGTTTGACAGGAATTCTCTGCCTAAGATTCTAAACACTGCTCTAAGGAAATGGACTGGGAATTTAGAATGACAGACTTCAGACGCTTAATAGAGATTTCCCCGTCGAAGGCTATTTGAGGAGTAGTGCAGACTAATTTGGTAGGCGTAATCATGGTGCCACTAATCTCAGACAGCCAAGGATAAACTATCAGAAACACTGGAGGAGGAGAATGAATAGCTCTGCTCTCACTTGGAAGATATAAAGGGCCCCCGGCAAGCCAAAAGCCAGAATTCCAAAGACATTTGTGCCAAGAACACCCAATATCTGGGACCTTAGCCATCCAAAAGCCAGAATATCAAGAGCCCAGGGAGATAGAGTATCAGTGTATTGAAGGAAGATATGGACTTACGCCAAGGAAGGACTGAACTTCACCACTTAGAAGTTTATAGGTCGTAAGAAAACACAAAGTCGACAAAAGGAGTTGCAGGTTAAACCAAATCTTCTAAAAAGGTTTAAGGTAGATGTGAGGGATCCAGAGCTACAAAGGGGTCTTAATAGGGGCATAGAAGAAAAGCAAATGCTACGTGCATGAATGACAATAGCAAGATAGCCATTAGAAGAAAATTAAGATTAGTAAAGTATATGCAGGGTAAATATAAAAGGTGTATTTAAAGCCTTATATCCAGTTCTCTATAGAGCTTGGTGAAGAACAAATATATATTATACCTCTTATGAAGGTTAGTATTTAATTCCGAGTATTAGCATATCACTCATAGGGGATGTCCCTAAGCGTCCTAATTTTGAGAAACCTTTGATTCAAAAATTTGATATCCTCACAGCTAGAGGAATCCAACGATCCCCCTATCTGCTATATATTCATTTATCTCTAAAAGTACCAAACTACGGCTTGAGGCAAAGAAGAATTTTAGGATCTTAATTTTATATGGTCCAAAGGCAAAGAAGAATTTTAGGATCTTAATTTTATAAGGTCCAATTTGGGGCCTTATTTCTAAATGATGAAATCATTAAAATCTCATAATGATCTAAGCCCCTGCATCAAACTTAACCAGACAACGAACTCAATTGGGTTTAAGGAGATTTTTTAACTATATTTACACTCAGGATTTTAATGCTGAAGTCTTAATACCTTTATACATACAAATAGACATACATAGATGCGTAAATACATATATACATACCTAGATACCAGTCGCATTTATATGTACATACATATACCCATACTTACATATCTACAGATATCCATTTTTACATATAACCTTACGTTTCTACCTACTAACCCCCTCTTTGTATCTTCCTTCTATATTATGTTATAGACATAACAAGTTGACCATTCGATGTAAATCATTTTGTACAAAAACTATCATCGCTAAGCTGGTTTGAGTAATCCGAGACTCCAAATTGCTGATAGCCTATCTTCCTTAGGATTATCCTCACCATTGATTTTTAATGCCAAATTAGACACCTCTTGTAATTAATTTAAAACCCCGATAACTTTATCCTAATATAACCTTGTCCTTTGATATAATTTAATGGATTGTAAAAACATTAGTACATACTTATTGTACTTTAATCAAGTCACCATTTAACTTTCTTAATTGTCTCAGTATCAGCTCGTGCCAATCCTATCTATCAAATTTAAGTAGTGTGGTTGATCCCAGAAGTAATAGATAGGTGTTTATTATAATGACGACCTAATTATTGCTGATGTGGTGGCTGGACTCTGTGTATATAGAATTTGTCATTGCTGCATGAGTAAATTAATAATTCTATATCTGTGTGTATATCCGTATTACCTAATAGGTGCTTAATTCTTCCCGTAACCTGAGGGGAGTTTAAATTTATTTCGATCTTCCCAGTGTCTATCTAGGTCATTAAGATGTGTCCTAAAATATCTATCCTATGAGTAAGGGTGTGTTGTATGACTTGCTTATGTATGTAGATATTAACAAATGGAATAACTTAGACATTCCATTATTAATTTGGGCAATATACCGGCGCTTCCACTCCAAATATATAGAGAGGGGAAAATCATATATGCACCGAAATGTAAGGTCTTCATATCTACCTATACTCGCACCTATGTGCATATGTTTATACTACTGGATAATCATCCTATATATATATATATATATATATATATATATATATATATATATATATATATATATAAACATGCTTATACACCTTTATTTTGTATTAATAGAACCTTACAGTTGATCTAGCTCAGTCGCGGTAGGGAGCTAGTATAGAAATTTCTTGTAATTTAAGGGCCTATTTAGAACATAAATATTTGTTATCAATAGCTTTGATTTCTAAAGTGATATTTGAAGTAAGGTTACTGACACAACATGGTCCTACCCAAGGAACTACTTAATACTGAACCTAATTTATGCTAAAGGCGCCTCAGGTGGGATAGACATGTCATCCGCCTCCATATTAGCTAATTCATCTGACCTTTTATTGCCTTCTCTGTAAATATGATTGATTGTGATTTTAGAGAATTTCTTACTTACATTGATGGCTTCAGTATGGAGCATATTTAATTTCTAGTTAGGGGTAGAGCCTGACCTAAGGGCATTTACAATGATGGTTGAATCCCCTTCAATTTCCAAATTTACTATACCTAGATCCTTACATATATAAAGTCCTTTAATGAGAGCAAGAAGGTTCATCTTTAATGAGAGCAAGAAGTTCCACCTTATTATTAGTCTCAAAACCAATAGGGGATGCAAAGGAAGCAATTTATTTTCCATCACTATTATGGACACAACCACCAATGCTCGTAATACCTGGATTGCCCCTTGATGCTCCATCAAAATTCAATTTGAACCAATCGTAACCTGGCGGTTTCCAGACACATTCAACTCTCCTAATATTTGATAGATTTTCTCCAGGTCCAAAGAAAGGTGGGAGGACAAGGCCTTCCCATTTACCCCTGATTTCCTCATCCCAGCGGGACATCTTTGCCTCTCTTTTTGGCAGATTCCTACTTTTATTATTAGTAAATTCAATTATGCTTGCTTCCATTTTGTTAATTAGTTGTTTTACATCTAATTTCTTGTCTCTAAAAATTCTTCTATTTCTCTCCTTCCATAATTCCCAAATAATAATTGATGGGGCAGTAATCCATAAATTAGAATAAATGCTTCCTTTTTTTAATTCCGGCCAGGCCTACATCATCTCAACAATGGTATTGGGGAAAGCAGTTTGCCAGCCTAGGTTAAAACATAACCATTTCCAGCACTGATTTGAGAACTTGCAGGTTAATAGGATATGGTTAAGGTCTTCTTCCTCATGTTCACATAAAGGACACCTACTATGACCTTCATATCCCATCTACCTGAATCTTTCTGTTGTAAGTAGCTTTTGGTGCATTGCAATCCAAGTACAGATACCAGCCTTAGGGAGACAGAATTTGTTCCAACACAAGTTTGTTGGTATATGTGTCTTTGGCCTGATATATTTACACCTAATGGCAATATATCCATCCTTCGAATTGTATTCTCCATTGTTGGCACCATCCCATACCAAGGTGTCCCGTCCCCCATTGAAACACATCCGTTTCTTGTTTAATGTCTCAAAAAGAAGAAGAGCTTCATTCTTAGGTAAATTAAAGGCAGAAAAGTCCTGCCATTCCCAACCTATACCGTGAGGTGATTTTCTAATGTAATCTTTGACAAAGCAGCCTAGAGAGGATTGTAGTTTGTTCCTAGATCTAATTAGTTGTAGTTTATCTAAAGGTTCAAACCCTCCCCAAGAATCTTCCCAAAAAAGAGCATCATCCCCAGTTCCTAGGTTCTAGGTAAGCTTACTAGAGATAATTTGTCAACAATCTAACATAAAATTCCAGATTCTAGATCCTCTAGGCGGGTTTTTTCTCCCTAAATATATTTATTGGGTTATTATCAATTAAGTATTTAGATATTAGGATTTGTGCCCACTTAGCTTGTGGATTCTTATAAAGACACCAGACTAATTTCGCTCCTAACGCCTTCCCGTGATCTCCTATGTTTTTAATACCCGCTCCACCTTCATCTTTTGGACAACAAACTTTATCCCAAGCAATTAGGGGATATTTTTTGATGTCACTCGATCCTTGCCAAAAGAAATTTCTTAGGTGTTTATTTAATTCTGATTTTTTATTTTCGGGGAGATTAATACATGCTAATTGGTAGATTGGCATGGAGGCCAAGACAGATTTAACCATTGTGGCTCAGCCGGCTGAAGATAGCCATTTACCTTTCCAGGAGTTCATTTTTATTTTAATTTTTTCTATTGTAGGGTTCCAGAGGGAGGTTGTTCTTGTTCCTTTATCTAACGGTAAACCAAGGTATTTACAGGGGAGATTTCCAGGATTAAATTTTAGACTTCTACAGATTTGTTGAGCTAGCTTATGGGGTGTATTAAAGAAAAAGACTTCTGATTTGCTATCATTGATTTATTTCCCTTAGGCAACTGTGTAGGAATCAAGGATAGATTTAATTGATTTAGCCTCACCGACTTCACTGGCACCATAAAGCATAGTATCATCAATGAATTGTTGATGAGTAGTTGGTTCCATACTACTGGCTATCGTAATACCTTTGATATTGCCTTCGATTTGATGTGAGTGAATAGCCCTCCCTAAGGCATTAGCCGTAATGGTGAAGAGATAAGGAGATAAAGGATCCCCTTGTCGGATTCCTCGAGAAATTTCAAAGAACCCTTCCGGAGTGTCATTCAATAGAACAAAGAACACAGGTGTAGAAATACATTTATATATGAGGTTAATCCAACATTTTGCAAATCCAAAGGCCTCTAAACATTTACACAGAAATCTCCAATCAACTTTGTCATATGCTTTTTTAATGTCTAGCTTTATCAGCATACAAGGAGATTTATTGTTTTGGGCCGAATGAATAGCCTCTTGAGCTATAATAATTCCATCATATATTGAGCGGCCAGGAACAAAGCCAGTTTGTTCCTCACTAATTAACAAGGGTAAAAGTTTTTGGATCCTAATAGTTAAAGTTTTAGAGAGTAGTTTGTATAACGTATTGCAAAGCGCAATTGGCCTATAGTCATTTAGAGTTTCTAGTTTATCCTTTTTTGGAATAAGGGTTAGAAAAGTGTTGTTAACTTCTTTCAGGAGTTTACCCGAATTTCTAACCCCCTCGAGTGCCTCTGTAACCTCTTTTTTGATGAAATCCCAACATTTCTGATAGAAGACAGCAGGAAAACCATCAGGTCCTAGTGATTTGTCAGGGTTCATACTCATTAAGGCCTCCTTTACTTCGTCAGATGTAAATTTTGACAATAAAATTTTGTTATGTTGGGCTGTAACAATTTTTGGGATATGTTTGAGCATCTTATTTTGGTCACATAACCTAGATGCTCCTGTGTTATTCAAAATATTCTTAAAATAATTAATAGTTTCATCCACTATTTCTGAAGGAAGTTGGAGATCCTTCACATCCTCAGTCTTGATCCTTATGATTCTATTTGTTGCTCTTCTTTGTTTAGTGCTATTGTGAAAGAATTTTGTGTTTCTGTCTCCTGCTTCTAACCATGATTCCCTAGATTTTTATCGCCAGAAGATCTCTTCTTTAGACAAAATGTCTTCATATTCAGATAGGAGAGACTTCTCGGTGAGGTATAAAGTCTCATCCATTCCAGACCTCAGCACTTGTGCGTTGACCTCCTTCAGTTTTTCCTCTAAATCCAATTTTACCTGAAAAATGTTACCAACTTTCTTTGAATTCCATTCTAGCAATTTTCTTTTGATAATCTTAAGTTTGCTGGCTACAATATACATTTTTGACCCAGAGATTTGAGCTTCCTCCCACCAATGTTTAATGAGATCGAGGAGGTTCTTATCTTGTAACCACATCTGTTCAAATTTAAAAGGGCAATTCTTTGGCCTAGAATCAGCAACAATTTGTAACTGGACACGATAATGGTCTGAACCAAAAATAGGGAGAACTTGGGCATTTAAGGTTGCATTAAACTCAGTTAGGCTCCCGTAGATAAAGAATCTGTCAAGCTTCTCTGCAATATTACAGAAGTGCTTCCTCCTATTGTTCCAAGTGAAGGCGTTATCCTCCGTCTGTATTTCCATTAGCGAGTTTCTAGAGACCCAATCATTAAAGTCATTAGCAGCCTGAGGTAAACTAGTGTTATCCCCTCTCTTCTCAGAAAGCTTTGTGATGGTATTAAAATCTCCCCCAATCAAACATAATTGGTTAGGATGAGCCCCCAGGAAGTGTTCAATCTTTGTCCAGACTAGAAGTTTATCCTTTCATTGTGTAGGCCCATACACATTAATGATGATGAAACCCAGGTTATTTCTAAAATTCCTAACTTGGCCAACCAACTAATTTTGGTGTTTTTCCAAGATAAGGAAGGATATGGATTTGGGATCCCAGACAATAGCTAGACCTCCAGAAGCCCCTAAAGCCTAAGACTCTTCTAGGTTTCTAAATCCAAGTTTCTTACTAAAATTGACTACTTCCTCCCTACACATCTTAGTCTACTGAATTAATACTAATTCAGCCTTAGTACTAGTTATACAACGGTGAAGAATCTGCTGCTTGTTAGGGGCATTTAGACCCCTAACATTCCAAGATAGGACAATCATATCTCCTTGGGAAGGCCCTGCCCCTTCCCAATATCAAAGAGATTCGTAATTTTAACTTGACCGGAAGCTTCTCCATCTCTAATCCTAAGTTCCCCATGAGACTTCCTACCCCTCTTTTTTGGAATCCGACCACAATCTAGTATCACCCTACTGATCCGTGTACAGGCAATTCCAAAGGACTCCGGATCCTTAGTTTCTAGCTCATCTAAATCAACCAACATCTTAGCTATGGGCGCCGAATCCACTGCAACCTGCGGTTCCTCAAAGCCATTGATCAAAAAAGACCTATGTAATACCAGATCCTTATTATTACATGTATCCACCATGAAACTACCAAGGACTTCATCAGGGAGGGAGTCATCAACAACATCGCAGCCAATTTTTACCACATTTTCTATTTGACAAAGCTTAACAAATAACAACCCCGGGGCATCTAAGACCGATGGAATATTAATCAGAGGCTCGTTTGATATGGCCACCCTTGGGGGCCCAAAATCCAAGGGCAACACAGGCCTCTTGGATACCAAACATGAAAGTGCCGCACCAATATGTCCAACCACCGGAGGAGAATCCAAATTAGCTTCCTCAGGTAGTGGCATCCGACCAGTCATAGTAAGATTATCTTGTTCTGTACGTACCCCGGCTGACAACCACAACCCTTGGGAGGCAACACATCCATGCCTCCGAAAACACTTAGTGCAAGCAGGAGAGTCATTACTCGAAGGGGGAGAGACAAGGCCAAGGGGAGCTATGTCCCAAAACTCAAGTGGATCATCTTCTTCTAAAAATTGCTTTAATTCTTGTAAAGTTAAAGGGGAATCAGATTCTAAACATTCCTTAATTAATAATTCACGCTGACGAGCAAGCTTTTCTTCGTCACAAATTTCCTTGATGAATTTCTCCATAAGATCCTTAACTAGATCCTCCCCCACATATTCTAGGATAATCCTATCTTCCTCATTTCTTCTAGTGGTGTCCGAATTGATTTCCCCAGCTTCGACGGAGGAATCCCCACTAATTAGCAGGGCAGAGGAAGGAGAAACCAGGGGGAGATTATCATGAACCGAGGAAAAATCTCCATTTTGATCTCTATTGGGTTCCAGATAATGGTTGACTTTAGGTTCCTTGTTGATGACGGGATGGATTAAATCATTATCCAAAGATAGGTCCTTAATGCCAGGGGTTGAAATTGGTTCTATGTTCCTGTCCTTACTCAGAATCGCAAAACCCCCAATGTTTGGGAGAAAATCAATCTCAATAGAAACATTATTGTCAGATCTCATACCACCATACCTAGTTGGAGAAGTAAAAACCCTCCCAATTAATACCTCTTCGGCCCGAATAGGACTAGATAATTTATCCAGAGTTCTATCTATTTCTTTAAAATCGAATTCTACAATTTTAGAGTTTATAATGATCGATTTGGAATTACAGAAAATTTTCACAGGCTCATTAAGATTATCATTGAGTTTCATACTTACAATAATAGTTTTTCCTACATGAGCATCCTCATAATCTATAAACCAACTAAAATTTCCTAGACTATTGCCTATTTCGCAAAGGGATTCATCATCCGACAGTTCTATGGGTGAGTTTTTAAGCAAAACATTCTTCTCCACCATTAGGTCCAATGCATGCGGATTAAACAAAGGAGACCAGTCCAGGGTAAAAAAGCCTACATTTCTAAATTTAGGGCATCCTTCCGCTAGTAGTTTCATTTTCAATTTTTTATTAGAGCAATCTATATACATAAATTTTTCTTTGAGAATAGAGATAAACACCTTATTGTCCAATTGGTTTGTCAGTCATTCCGCAATTATTTCAGTCGATGCCCCTATTCAATTCCACCTGCAAAACAAACCATACTCTCTACACACATTTGCTGAATTCTACCGACCATACCATTTTTTATAAAAAATTTTTTCAGTAATTAGGGTTAGATACATCATTTTTAACCTTATCGCAATTTTGAGGAAGTAAAATAGCTCAGTCTTTCGTTTCTTCCTCTAGATCCCTGGTTCGCCTATTAGGGGGAGAGTAAATTTTACCTGAACCAGGACCCGTGCGATTTTTGCACAGACCAAAATTCTTGGTTGGAACGGGAATGCCCGAGGGCACACTCTGCAAAGTATTATGAACCGGCCTAAATGAGGAATTGTCCATGGAAAAAGGCACATTACGCATGACACCAAGACGAAGAGGCGAGCTAGGTTTATGAAGAAACGACGCAAATGGTAGCTTCTCCCGAGAGAAAGCCCTAGAAGAAGCTCTAGGGGAAGAAGGAACTAGCGCCGAGAACTTGTTCATAGTTTTGATAGAAAAGGGCTTAGATATAGACTTATTCGACTGATACTAAGATCCAGCGACTTTTTTCCATTCATTTTTGCCAGGATCCACAGGAAAACCAGGAGAGCTCCCAACTGTACCAGCATAAAGACAAGAGGTAGCCGCATACTTTGTTTTAGAGAAGATTAGAATTTGTCGATCGAGGGTTTCTACTGTGAAAGGCATGCCCAGAGGGCGCGAGCATATGTGAAAAGGCAGAGACATCATATGCAGAGACATTACTTAATCATTATTATATTATATTGTATCAAGTATCACATAAATAATTGGAAGGAAGCAAGCACATATTTCAATCCAAAAATATAAAAAATATGTAATTTGTGTGGTGAATTATAAGTTAAGTGGATTATTATGGCCTGTGTAATGAAACGAGATTAACATGTTGTGAAGTGATAGGGGCAGGGATTAGCATTCCATTCACAAAAAATGGCTGCAGTTTAGCCATAAATTCATTCAAGAAGAACCAATCACAAAATATCACAATAAATGTTTAGTTTATATAAGGTTTATATTATAATTCTATTTATTATGTATTGTATTTTATACAATAAAGCAATAAAAAAAAATTGATAAAAAAATGCAATCGCAAAATAAAGCATAACGAAGATACTTTAACGGTTGGCTACTCTACTGTACTGCATTAGGCTGACTGAAACTTGTATCGTGTCTTCTTGTGCATGTAGAGGAGGCTTAATTTTCTCCATAATTGTAAGGAAATAAAACTAACCCTAATTTATACTGACGAGAATAACTCTTCCTTATTTATACCTAACCCTAATTTATACCGAAGATAAGAGACCTTTATACCAACCATACAAGCTTTGAAATTATAAGCATCATCCACAGGGGCGTACATAGAAGGCAGTTCATCACCTAGTGGTAGGTTGAGATCTTCTTGTTCATCGTCTAACCAATTGATCCATCAGCTGGCACAAAAATGAGTGACATTGGAGTTAGTAACACCAGAACCACCAAAGTGATTCACCTAGTTCCAATAGGGGAACGAAATCGGGAAGCGAAGCCAATCATGAATTAGGCTATCGTTGCGACGAACTATTTACGTCAGCATGGGAACTACGTCAAAGACTTACTCAGCTTATCTTGTGCGACAACACTATGGAGTGAGCGACACTTGTAGGCAGATGACTCTTGGACGGATGAGATTGTTCCCATGGTCGTCCATTTCTTTTCATGTTGTTTCAACCATGGATTGAATAAAGTAGGCTCTGCATTTCATATAAAAAATGCCTATGACGTAAAAATAAATATAGACTATAAGATTTTTGATCAAATTTGTTAAATCTATGTGATGTGTAATGTCCCACCCCAAGTGGACACTTGCTAACACAAATTTTCCGCCTTGTTTGTATTTGTTTTGATAAATGAATGTGGTATATTTGTAATGTTTGATATGACAATATAATACAACAAATAAAAGATATTGCAATAATAATTTTACCAACTAAAACTGAAATTGCATTGAAAATACACAGGTGAAAATTCCAAATTTTAATAGCAGTTTAAATACTGAGAATTTTCACAATATATTGACAACCCAGCTCATTAAATAACCCCTACTATCTAAAACAACAACACCCATAAAATCTAGGAGTTACAATTAATGAACTCACAGGTAATACATGCCTGAAAACCCTCTGAAAGGATGAATAACAACAACAGATGAATTCTTCAACAAACAAATACTTGTAATTTGATTTATAATTGTAGCAATAATATCTTTAGGATCTACAGCTGATAAACCTTCAAAGACATACTCAAACCCTCGTCCAAAATCTTCAAAACTTCACCAATTAAGCTCAAATATGACCACTATATGTAGCCAACCCTTAAACAACCTTCAGTTGATTTTCCACAACCTCTAATAGCTGGAATCAATGAGAGTTTTCATTCCCAATGATCAAATATGGTTGAAACCCTAGTTGGTTCCTTCTCCAAGCAAGAACTCCAAAAAAGCATAAGTCAAATATCATCAAGAATGAATTATATTTTCTTTTTGGATCCTTTTTATAACTTCTCCAAGTAGGTTGATCCCTTTGTGTTTTTTTTTAATTCCATTTCAAATCCATTTTAGGGTTGCATAATAACTTTATAGTAATTCCCCAATATGGGCGCCCAAAGTCAAAGTCACAATAAATGTTTTTTAATATCATTTAAATGATATAACATATCCTCAAATTGACTTTACAAATTACTTTAATAATTGGCCTCATATATGATAATCAATTAATGCTAGTTTTAAGTCACTTAATTGAGGGTCATGGCCCCATTGCAATGACTTTCTAACTTTATATTGTCTTTTAAGAATAATTAGTAAGTCACCTTTAATAATAATTAAATGATATAACTTGCGCATTAAACCTTATTTCTCCATGCCAACTAATGAATGAGTTAATCATTGTGCATACCATGAGTTTGGGTACCGCTACCAGAAATAACTTTGACCATAATTTGACTTGCTATAAATAGTAAGTCCCAAATTGGAAGCTTCGTCACTGTCACCACAACTGCATACTACAACAAAACTACCCAAGTGCCCTGCTAAGGATAGAAACTCCAACTTACCCAAAATAGACACTTACAATAAATAGTAAGTGTGTCGATCTTACTTAAACAAAGAGTAATTATGAGAATTCATGACCTCGAGAGTCAAAATTGCCCTCCAACTCTACCAACTCGACTCTCTGAACAACTCCATTAGCCTACGAGGGTCAGGAAATAGGCTAATCCTCTGAAAGATGACACGAAAAAGGGGACATTATAGTATGCCCTTCCTGAAATTGCTTGTCCCCAAGCAATCTCAGAAACAAAAACACATTAATTCTTCTGGATCCCAAGGGTAGAGTGGTGTAATGTCCCTGTGATCACCAACTAGCTCCTGTAACACTAACACCAGAATAAATGATAGAACCTGCCAAACTGAATCAAATCCGACTGTAAATGTCGTAGCAGTGAATATCTCATTGGGAAGTAACTCGAAAGGTTGATAAAGCTTGCTTCCCAGAATTGCGCAAGGTGAACTTTTATACACTCTGTTTGACCCATGCACAACTAAAATAAGCATATGAAAGAGATCATGCCCATGAGGATCAGAGGAAAAATAGTAGGCTCCCCTCACTGTGTAAACTCCTGAAAACTCCTTAGTGAGCTCTGTCTGAAATTCTGATGCACTAGAAGGATCCCAAACTCTGAATAAAAGCCTACCAAGAAGACCACCCCCAAACTTCTGCTACTCAACACTGAACTCAACTTCACCGCCTGAAGTGGTGAAGTCAATCAATGAGACCTGCCCGAACTATAATGATAACCTTGTTATCACTCAGGTCCAAAAGCACACTGAACTCACATCCATTCATACTATGGAGATAAGAACATCCAAAGGCGTTTGTAACACTACCACTATCTCCATCCTCTACTAGGATACTATGGATGTGCTAACTCTGCAAGTAATTCAACTTGTAGCCACTGATCACATCTATAACAGATGGAAAATACGAATCCCATAAAGGATGGTATAACCTCAGAACCAATCCACACTGATGCATCATCAAATCCTTTGTGTGTGGATTTGAGAAGTTGTAATGAGTACTCCTCCCTATCCAGTCACGATAAACAACTCCCACCACGGTCAGGTGTTAACTATCATAGTCCTAAATAAAAGCTTTGTCATCTGACTCATCACCAAAAACTCCTGCAGTGGCAACATGCGGTTCTCTGCTGCTCTCAACAGATGCACTCATCTCAACTATATCAACTGCACCTGTAACTGTGATAATAGTAGGTACATCCTCAACTAAATCACAACTATAACTCGTGGGTATAAGATCATCACCAACTCCATTGTGCATGTAGTCAGTGAAGACTGTGACCAACTCAACTCCATGGTAAGATCCTCAATTTGTGACTGAGACTCATGAAAGGCAAACTGTGCTCTCTCCAATGAATCCCTAGTCACTCCCAACTCATGGATGAGCTCATCCACCTCATCTTCATTTCCCCTCAATGCATCATAGCAAGTGTAACCCCACTTGAGAAGGTAGTCTTCGTCAACCAATAACTACAAATAATTTTCTTTCATTATTTAGATGGCTTCTTGAAGCGTATGAATTCCTATGAAGGAAAGACTTCCAACATAGTGCTCATCTATCACAAGAGTGCTCCAACCATAGGTCGCTAACATCTGGTGAGAACGTCAAAATACTCAACGACTGTGGCGATCATGTTGTCATTCACTTTTAATTACCCAACCAACTTCTCTAGAATTCATGGCACTCATGCAAGCTCTTAGAATCAAAATATACACTATGAAAGGATGTCGTATCAGCAATGCTCACCTCATGACAAGTAACATCGTGTATGCTATCATCTCTACACACATCAACAACTGAGGTACTGCTGGTGTTGTCCTCAATTTTGCATTCCCCAAAATTGGGGCAACCCTACGCAATTCTCAGTTGATTGCCAGGAGTTTTTCTCTAAGCGTGTCGATGTTATGGAAGGGATATTGTTCAAATGGAATCAGT
>MU225392.1:2123823-2146516 GCA_018584345.1 Thuja plicata
GCTCGGTTACCTATCTCACTAGAGCTTCCAGCCCTTGACTTGGCAGATCAGCTTGATATGATAGAAGAAGAGCCATTAACTGTAAGGTTGGCACAGCTGGTTGAGCTAGAAGAAGTAAGGACAGCAGCTTTGAGGACCATTGAGCACAATCAGGCTCAGGTGAAAAGGTCTTTTGACAAAAGGGCATCTCCAAGAGTTTTCCTGGAAGGAGATGTAGTGCTGAAATGGGATGAACGCAAAAGCAGGCCTGGAAATCACTCCAAGTTTGATGCATTTTGGAGTGGGCCTTATATTGTCTCAAAATGCAAACAGCACAATGCCTTTCAGCTTTCGAAGTTGGATGGTAGCATGGAGCGAATCCCAGTCAACGGGATTCATCTTAAACACTACTTCTGAGGTAGGGTCTGGCCTTGTATATATTGCAGCAGTTTAGTTGTTCAATAAGTGCCTTGGCACAATAGTAGTCTTTCAGTTTTCAGTTTTCCCTAAGTGCTGTCTAGCACAGTTAGTTAGTTTGGTTTCAGTTTTCTAGCTTTCGGAGGTTTCAGAGGGGTTCTCAATCAGTCAGAGGTTACAAGTGAAGTGTCATATTTCCCCATCACAACTCATGCATCCATATTCAGTCAGTTCAGAGGGCTTGATCAATTTTGCAAGTGGAACTCAGGTTGCCAGTATGTTTTCTTAATGACTCTATGCCCAATGGATAGTTCAGGCAGCTGGTCTTGATGTTTAGCAGGCAAACATTTTGCAGATGTCGCCAAAAATGTTACCGATTTTCGGTACCAAGATCGATCGGGTGGATTTGTTGTGTTTTGAATGGATTAAAGTAATTTCTCAGTTCTGGCATATCCGATTCATTTTACCTCTGTTCAGTATGTCTATACACGGTCATGTTTTCAGGTTTTCCAGTCTACACTTAGCCAAATTTGAAAAAAACCCTGAAAACCCTAGGTCTTGGCAATTCTTTCCCGGGCTTTATCGTTCAAATTCTGTGTTTGCCGCGCAAAAAAGAGGTCAAATCCCTTTTTGAAGTTATGTCTTAGTCTAGTCGCTCTGTCGCGTCAGTTTTATGTCAATATTTTAAGTTGCGCGAGTGCCCGACGAGCTGGAATGAAAGTCATCGCGCAATCGCGATCTGTTTATGAGGAGTTCTATTCTGTCCGCGAGTGTGCGACGAGCTATTTGGAATGGTCATCGCGATCTACCTATGTCTAGTTATGTTTTATGCGCGACTCAGTGGGTTCAACGATCTAAAGTGTATATCGCGCAGTCGCGATGTCTTTTACAAGTCAGGTTTCAAGTCTGCGAGTCGGCGGCGAGTTAAATCATGTACATCGCGCAGTTGCTGTTATGTCACACTGTCTATCTCATGCTCCGCGACCAAGCGAGTATTGTCTGTAATTGAGCTCGTCGCGCACCCGCTCAAGTTTATATGTCATGTTCATAAGCCCGCGACTGCGCGACGAGCTCAATGTCCTGAAGGTCGCCCACTCGCACAATGTTTAACCCGGTTATATTTTGCAGAGCGAGTATGCGACGAGCCAAAAAAGGGACTCATCGCTCAGTCGCACAAGTATTTCTCGAAAGTCATAAGAGCTCGCGAGTGTGCGACGAGCTAAACAAGGGATGCATCGCATAGTCATGCAGGCAGCTTTCAAGGTTTACAAGGGTCTGCGACCGAGCGACCAAATGAATTGTTCAACACATCGCTCACTCGCTGCTGTTCTCAGGTGATTAGAAATAAACTTGCGAGTGTGCGATTAGCAAAAGGATAAGGTCGTCGCTCAGTCGCCGGTCAGAAGAGTAAAAGGGAGATCGGCTCGCGAGT
This sequence comes from Thuja plicata, assembly GCA_018584345.1. Lineage (NCBI taxonomy): Eukaryota > Viridiplantae > Streptophyta > Pinopsida > Cupressales > Cupressaceae > Thuja > Thuja plicata. The sequence continues at coordinate 2,125,652 of MU225392.1, forward strand.
GTGCGACGAGTTAGAGGAGGAAGGATGTCGCGCAGTCGCCGATCAACTCAGATAGAAGAACAGCACGCGAGGATGCGACGAGCAAAAAAGGAAGGGCGTCGCGCACTCGCGGTCAATAGTGAAATGAAGTTTTTGAGCTCGCGAGTGAGTGACTGAGGAAAAGAGTTGCATTGTCGCGCACTCGCAGTCAAGGATAAGGTATGATTTTAAGGCTCGCGAGTGGGTGACTGAGTAGAAAACGGATGTCATCGCCCACTCGCGCACAGGATGGAAACTGAAGTAAAAGCTGAGCGAGTATGCCACCGAGCAGAATATGCAGTAAGAAAAGGGATGTCGCTCAGTCGCCCAAATCAAAAAGGTCAGTTTAAACAGCCAGCGACTGTGCGATAAAGGAATAGCTGAATGGTAAAATGCATTGGCGTTTAGTTGCCGAGACTCAAGTAATATCAGAAAGTAGCTCGCGAGCTTGCGACTGAGGAAAGAAAAGACAGCATCGCTCACTCGCGTAGAGGATAAAAGCAGAGCATAGAAGCTGAGCGAGTAGGCGACAGGCAGGAACTGAGGAAAGAAGGTGCTACTTGCCGATTTCTGCTGATTTCTGGGTAAAATATGTATAAGTCTGCGATTTTCATAGAGTTTAAAATGTAAACAAAGGGAAAGGTCAGATTTTTCAGAGGCAGAAAGATTAGATATTTTCTCAGACGCTGGAAATCAGATATTTACAGATGAAAGATCACCTTTGAAAGGGTCAGAAGATGCATTTTTGGGTCTGCAGAAAAGTTATTGCAATTCAGAGACTTTTGTGATTCTTCTAGAGGGATAAGATTGCTTCTGTGAAGGAGTATTTATGTTGATATTTTTGGGATGACTTTTGGGGGTCACCAAGTTGTATTTTTGTAGACTTTTAAGGGCTTAAACAGTGGCTGGACAGGCAAAATCCGATCCAGAAGTTATTGCTTTCAGAATGCAGTTGGCTTTGAAAATGCATAAATATGAGTTGAAGACTCATTGTTAGAGGGTTCTTCTTCCCTTTGGCTTGCTGTTTTGTAACTTTTTCTGAGTTCTTGACAGAGGCAAAGAGATTTTGTAACCCATTTCAGAGAAATATACAGATTTGTAACACCTTTGACTGTGAAAGATAGCTTATGCCTTCCCTTATTTGTCTGTTATTGTGTACTTAGTGATTGGTACGAATCCTGTGATGTTCTTTGTCCTTAATTTGTATCACATACTAGTGCCTTTATGCAGTACTTCATGCTTGTTTGCAGGTTTTAAGTTGTGTTCAAGTCAGATTTTCCCCAAATTGTGAGAAGTCTTTCTCCTTTAAGGGGATTGTCGTTATTGGCCTTCTTACAAATTGATTATGCAAATATTATGATTTAGTGGGGTTGTGTAAGAAAGCTTAAGTTACTATTTCATTGTGTGTCAAGTTATTTGAACATTTCTCAGATATTTCTGGTGCATCACCATTTAGGACATAGTTTTTTTTAATTTTCTGTTCTCCTTCTATCTCTTTTCTTCATAAAAAGAATTGGTTTCAGGTAGTGTAGAGTGATTTACCAGATAGGAAGCCGGCCTAGGACCTGGAGATTCATTCCAGCCATAGGTTACCCATAACCTTGGAATGTTTCCACGTTTCTCCAAAAGGTTAAGTTCTTGCAAACTTAACAGGGTGCAATTTTGGTAGACAACAGGACCTTGATACTTCTTTTTCATACTTGTGAGCTCATTTCCCAAGGTCTGCAATATACTTTGTATTTTTTGTTGGCTGCTCTTAATTTCCTACAGCTCATTTGATGGAGCAGCTGTTATATTTTCATGACCTCCAGTAGTAGAACCAACTGAAATAGTAGGTGAAGGAGCCATTGGCAGTATACTAAGGGGTATATTTGACTGTATATTAGGAAAGTAAGGCATAGGAGGCCTAGGGGAAATTTTACCTGGCTGAATAAGGCTATTTTCAGCTTTAAGAGTAATGTTGAAAGCTTGTGTCAGCGAAGTACCTCCCATAGACTGAATCATCACTGAAATATCACTGTTCAAGCTCTTCAAGTAGTATAGAAAAGCATAATCTGCACTTGGCCTTACCGCCACTGGTATTCTATTCCATGTTTTCTGAAAACGGGAATTGAAATCTGTCATCTGCTCTTATGGGGCTCTTGTAATAGTTGTTAACTGCTCTACAAGTGACAAATGGTTTGACTTGTCTTCAAAGAACTTGGTGAAAGCATCACCCAATTCATACCATGTGGAAATGGAAGCTACAGGTAGATTCCTAAACCACTCCAATGCTTTGCCTTTGAATGAAGCCGCTAATAATTTGACTGCAACATTATCATGTGTCACATGGTGAACATTGCAGATGGAAGCCACATCTCTAATGTGCTCACAAGCGGTCGTTTGACTTTCCGCTGTGAAGTTTGGTAGCCCTTTCAAGGCTGCTAGAGGTATGTCATTGTGCGCAGCAAGATTTAAAGGGCTGCCTTGATCAAAGGGTACGAAAGCAAAAGCTCTAGGTAAAGCCATATTGCTAACTTGTGCTGATGCACTTGCTAAACCAGCACTAGAATTTGCTGGAGAAGAGGATGAAATACTTGCTGAAACACCACTGGAACTTGCCTGAGAAGTACTTGCTGCTGAGGCAAAAAACAGTCCCAAAATTGGTCTGTAAAACTGATGATTCAAAAGGATCAAAAAATTTTGTTCTTATAGTTGGTGATGTTGAATGCCTTGCAGGATTTTCTCTCCTTTGGCCTTCCTCTTCTTACATAAATTATTGGAGGAGAAGATTGAACCCTCTTTGTATATGGAGTTCGTTTGAGACATCTGCCCTTCCTCTTGGGTGTTTCCAACTGCAGATATTCAAATGTACTTGAACTTCTTGTCTCAATTTTTCTCATAAAATTTATTACAGCACTGCAATCACTGCTCTTTCACCATGGAGTCGCCAGATACACTTAATAATAACCTCAAACAGGTCAAATTTTCACACTGACAGTATATCAAACCAACATGAAACTAAAAACATGAATTTGTTGTCCCACCGGGCGTGCCAAAACTGTTAAGGCTTAGAATTTGCACCCTATTAAACTACACCAGTTTAATAATCTTGCCTAACATGGGATTCATTTCTGCATGTGGGAAATGCATATATGGAAATGAAACCTTCGGATTCTAGGCCGGTTCCTATTTGATGATCACTTATAGCTCCTAAAAACTTAACCAAAACTTGAAGGAAAGGGGAAGAGACACTAAAAAGAAAACTAAGACTAAAACTAAACTACTGCAAACCAGGTGATACACCAAGATATGAAAGTGCAACTACAAATAACTGAAGAAGGGCTTTACACTATCTGAATGAATACAAAACACATTCTTTCTGTATAGGCTTGCATAAGTATTTTGTAATGAAGTCTGAAATATGAACCAAACCAAGGAGGAAAACAAATACCTCACTTATCAGTTTCACACCCTAAGACATAAACTACAACCTGCAAGCAAACATACTTTTCTGCAACTAGGTGTTTAGGTGAGACAAAATAACATGGAATGACAGAAAAATCACTAGTTACCATTATCAAATCACCTGAAAATGCACACAGAAATGCAGAAAGAAAAGAAGGCTCCAAAAGAAATTCAGATAGTGTAAAGCCCTTCTTCAGTTATTTGTAGTTGCACTTTCAAATCATTTTGGTGTATCACCTGGTTCACAGTAGTTTAGTGTTAGTCTTAGTTTTCTTTTCAGTATCTCTTCCCCTTTCCTTTAAGTTTTGGTTAAGTTTTTAGGAGCTATAAGTGATTATCAAATAGGAACCGGCCTAGAATCCGGAGGTTTCATTTCCAGATATGCATTTCTCACATGCAGAAATGAATCCCATGTTAGGCAAGATTGTTAAACTGGTGTAGTTTAACAGGGTGCAAATTCTAAGCCTTAACAATAACATTAGTAGGTTCTGATTTGATTAATTCACTCATCAAAGCTACATAAATAGAGAATCTCTTAGGTCTTTTACTTTCTCTGAAAGTTCCTGATGGAGAGGCATAAGTTCTTGCTTCTTCCATTGTTTTAGTGGCCTAGAGTGGTCTCTTCTTAAGATTTTCCAATGATGTGATATGTTCTTCATTTGTATCTTCCTCAGGATACTCCCTCTAAACCTCAATAGCAGGATCCTCTTCTATGTCTATGGTGGAAGTTTGAATTTCTAACTCAATAGAATTTCTAGCTCTTTTAAAAGCTGTCTTCCTCAAAAATCACATCTCTGCTTAGTTCAATCTGTCTTTGACCAGGCACATATATTCTATAAGATTTTGAGGTTTCACTATAGCCTACAAAAGTACCTTTTCTCCCAGAAGGTTCTAGTTTAGTTCTTTTCTCTTTGGGCACATGAATGTAAACGGGACAACCAAATATCCTTAAGTGACTGATATCTGGTTTTACACCAGTGAAAGCTTCTTAGGAGTTTTGTCATCAATATGGGAGTGGGGACATCTGTTTTGTATGTAGACAGCAGTACTAGAGGCTTCTGCCCAAAGTGATGTCTCTATGTTTTGATCAAGTAACATAGCCCTAGCAGCTTCTACAATGGTTTTATTTTTCCTTTTAGCAACTTCATTTTTTTTAGGGTTGTAGGGTACAGTGAACTCCCTCTTAATCCCAACATTTTTAAAAAATTCCTTAAAAATATCTGATGTATATTCCCTCCCATTATCTATCCTTAGGGTTTTAACTTTTCTTCTAGAAGATTTTTCAGTAACGGATTTGAATTCCTTAAATCTGTTCAGGATCTCTTGTGATTCTTTACATTTGAGGAAATAGATCCAGGTCTTTCTGGAGAAGTCATCAACAAAGATTACATAGTATAGAAACCCACCTAAGGAAGGTACAAACATGGGTCCACATAAATCTGAGTGGACTAATTCTAATACATCATTTGTTTTGCTAGAACTATTTTGAAAGGACCCCTTAGTGTTCTTCCCTAAGGCACACCCCTTGCAGGTCCCTGAATGATATTGTTTGAGTTTAGGTAAACCTATGACTAATCTTTCCATAGAAGATAGGGCACGAAAATTTAGGTGCCCTAATCTTCTATGCCATATTTTATTAGTCTGCAACTTCATGAATTAGGGCTAGATTTGGTTCAGTACATAACTCATACAAGTAACCTTGTCTATGACCTACGGTTTGAGCGTTCTTAATAGTAGAGTTCTTTGGCCATGCCAACACTTTACTATCCATGAAGGTTATGCTATATTCATTATCTTCAAGTGCAGGTATGGAGACCAGGTTTCTTTTGATGCCTGGAACAAACAATACTCTAGTGAGTTGAATAGAGATGTCGAACTTCAACTTGATGGTACAAGTTCCAACACCTTGACTGGATGTGCAGAGTCATCTCCAATTGTTACTTCCTCACCAGTTTCTTCTACCATGGAGTCTAGGAGTTCCTTGAACCCCGTGATGTGTCTTGATGAACCACTATCTATAACCCAGGTGTTGGATTTATTTGATACTTGATTTGAAAGTGCAGAGTAGAATCAATATTTCTCCGATTCATGCTCCTTTTTGGACTTTCTTACTTTGGCATATGACACTTGTTGCCTGGTTCTGTTAGGACATCTGACTGCATAGTGCCCTTACTGGTCGCATCTGAAACATTGGATGTGAGAAACATCTTTCTTGGATGAACCCTTCTCAAGGTAGCTTTTCCTCTTCTTGAAGTATTTCTTCTTTCCTTGTGAGAATTTGCATTCAAGACATGAAGATCTTCATCTACATTCTTCTGATTGAATCCTTTCTTTGCTTGTCTTGATTCCTCTTAAAGACAGGCTGATCTTAGTCGGTCAAATTTTGGAAATTTAGACCTTGCACTAATACCTTGAACAAATGTCTCCCAGGAATTTGGTAGACCATCTAGAGCAATAAGTGTTAGCTCCTTACTTTCAATTTTGTATCCAAGTGTTGATAATTGATCCCTTAGTGTAGATATTCTCATAAAGTATGCATTGATAGATTCTCCTTTGTTCATACTTATATGATTGATTTCTCTCTTTAGAGCCAAAGTTCACTGGAATTATTTATTTTGTATGTCCTTTCAAGTGACTTAAACATATGCTATGCAGTCTCATGTTTTGTCAAAATTTGCACGATATGATCTCTAACTCCATCAACTATGATTTTCATGGCCTTTTCATTTCCTTTAATCCATGCTATTTTCTCGGGATCATTCTTCGATTCTGCTTTATTTTCTTTCACAAATGATTCAACTTTATTTTCTTTTAATATCATCATAATCCTGAACTTCCATGGTGAGAAGTTATTTCCTCCTAGCTTATTTTCGAATTGGATTACAGTTGTCATTGAGGAATGTAATGTTCTTTAAATCTGAATTTCTCAAGTTCAATTGTTGCTAGGATCCTTCTTAACGTGGCTCTGATACCATGTAAAAGCAAATTGAACTAATATGAATTCTGATCTATAAGTAATTAGATTAATGATAAAACTGTACTCTTATACCTTATGTGAAATCTGAGCCGTATGAAATTCTTTGTGTTTGCTGAATGCTATTTCAAAGTCTCACACTTTATGTTTACTGGGTTGTGTTTTGCAAAGACGATACAGCACTTGTCGATTTCTGTGTATATCATTTGGAAGTCTCAAAGACAGTATGTATATGTCTCACAAAAGAGAGGAACAGTCACGTCTATGATAGACGTGACTCCTCAAGGAGTCACGCCTATCATAGGCGTGACCATTTGTTTACATAACCACCAATATACGACTCACATTTTACACATGATAACACATGATCGGTGTTATAATATAACACAATAATAATAATTTCTATTCAATGTTATGATATGTTATGCATAAATCGATAATTATGTATGGTCGATTCCTTTATGAATCATCATCTAATTGGTTGATCAGAATAGTTACAATATAATAATGATAATCATTATCATTATTATATTATAACAATAATAACAATGATATAAATATCAATAATGATAATAGATAATATTTAAATAGATATCAATATATATAATAATAATAATAATATTATTATTATTATTATTATCTATATAATGATATATAAATATGTATATTACAATTTTATTTATTCTCATAAGATCAATATTTTATCTGATCGAGGCTACAAATATTAACATTAAGAATTGTCCAAACGGAACTGTTTTTATATTGTATGTGAACAATCTCATGAAGGAGGATAATGACCGTTAATGTCAGTAGACATCTGAGAAGTTGGCTTGTTCGTCGGTTTCATTCCCCTGAAGCTTGTTAATGACCGTTGGTGTCAGTAGGCATCTAAGAAGTTTGCTTGTTAGAGGGTTTCATTCCCTTGAAGGTCAATCGTGACCATTGGTGTCAGTAGACATTTAAGCAGTTGGCTGGTTAGTAGGTTTCATTCCCTTGAAGGTCGTGTATGACTGTTGGTGTGAGTAGACATATAAGCACTTTGCTTGTTAGCATATAACATTCCCTTGAAGGTCATTAATGACCAGTAGTGTCAGTAGACAAGTAAACAGTTGGCTTGTTTAGTTCGTCAGTAAACCAATAAGTCAGTTGAGCTCAAGAATCAAGGTGCAAGTCGAGCAAGGGGGGTGAACAGTAATAACGCGTAAATCATGCTTGCAACTTTAAAACATGAATCAAATACACATCCTATCACACAGTCGTACTAGTTAGGATATACCTATAGTGTGTGACCGACTAAGAGTTGTGTAGGTTCTAAACACCAGGCTCAAATGGCAATCAAACCTAGTCCTATGTCTTCACCCTCGTGAAAAGTAGGGTCACTTCCAAAAGGAATGTGTGCAGGGGACTGCCAAGTATGTGGTTGGAGGTAAAGCATCTAATGATGCTCTCTCTCCCAGAAAATGCTGAAACTTATAAGAGATTCTAGAATGTAAAAAAAATAATCAGTAAATTCTAACCCTCTTCTATTTATTGCATTTCATTTTATAAAAATAGAATAGTGCAAATCTTTTGTTTATTTGAAAGTTATAGACACATGAGGAATGATTTCATTTCAATTAAGTTTTAGAATAAATAGAAAAGTTCAAATTTCTGATATTATCAGCATGATAGAATATTAATAGTAGAAATTGAATGTTTAATTTATATTGAATTAGTTAGCATGTTACATAGGGTATCAGAGTTGTGGTTCAACACTAGACCTAGCAGCTCAACACCACTTCATTTAGAAAACTGAAACCAGCTCATCACTGTTTCATAGGATGTAGATCTAATGAACTCCACTGAAAAAGATCCATGATCCGAGAGTCATTCGTCTATGGATGACCAGAACCATGTATGACTATTCTTGTGGTTCACCCAGATTGGACAATGAGACTGTAGCTGAAGCTATCCAACGACTTCGGCAAGAGAGGTGCAAGTGGTCCCCTTCAAACAAGAAAACAGTTGAAACTTCTACTAAAACTAAGCTAATTTCAAAACCTGAAACCATAACTAAGAAAGTATCAGAGAAATGAATTGACACAGTAGGTCAGAAAGACCATCATATGCCCACCCTATGATATCGTCTTATTCCTTTTGAATTTCATTAGGCAAGAAGAGTGCATCACTGATGATGATAGTGTCTCTTATATAGAGATCTTTTAATTGTATTGGTAATCAGTAATACAAAGAACTAAAACATGATAATATGTAATCAAAACAAGCAGAAAACCCTATAGCCAACTAGATCAACTCCTTACCATGATGTAAGAAATCCAAACCAGACTTCGAACCTTCGAACAATAGGCAAGGGGTCAGAATGAGACTAGAGAAGAAGAGGAAAAGTATTTGTTAATTGAAAGCGGCAGTAGACAAGACCATACCACTCATAGTGAGCACAAAGGAGAGCGCTCAGGCAGTGAGATAACTAATGATGTGAAAAAGATTAAGCCCCCTAAGTTCGAGGGTTTGTTGTTAGGAGATTTTGTTGTGGGAGAACAAGAATGTTGAGTTAGTCCTGAAATCAACTAAGATTAGTTAGGAATAGTTTGTGGGAATCTTAAGGAAAATTGGCTACCCCAACTATTTCTTGACCAATAAGTGACAAATTCCCAAAAACCTTAGGCAAGGGGAACACTGTAATGTCCCCATTTTTGCGCCTTCATAAGCAACAATTATTTTCAGAGGATAGCCTATTAGCAATGGTCCCCGTAGGCTAATGTGGTGATTAGGGGGCCTATTGAGGGCGATTCAAGGTTAATGAGCTGACCATTTGGGCATCTATTTTAGTACTCTCCATCTCAATGCATCAATTTATTCGTGGTTTGCCTTCCACGGGTCTTTCAGGATCAATTTATACACACTATTTTTAGTAAGTCACTTGGACGTTTGGGTCCATACTTACTATTCATAGTAAGTCATTTGGATGCTGAAAGAGCACCATGGTTATATCCGAAAAGTTGGCAAGATTAGTTGTTGGTTTAATATTCGGCATTTAACGGAGATTAATGATTTAATTTAATTAATTAAAGTCTAATCTTGCATTGACTTTAATATAATTAATTAAATTAAATATATTTATGAGTAAAAGGGATATAAGGGGTCAAGTGTGCATTTAATATATGAATTTCATAAAGTATTTAGTCGTTATGCCAAATGGGGTGCCAACTTATGGAGTTATAAGAATATTAAAGTGACTTTTTTATTAGTAAAGAGATTATATGATGGGGTCACTTTATTACTATTTCCCATATGCACTTTAAATACTAAATTATTAAAAAAATGAGAATTTTAAATAGGCTTTCCAAAAACTTCATGAGACGATTATAAAAGGGGGTTTGAGGAAGTCATTTGATATACCTGGTTTTGTTTAATTTCTCTCAAAAAAGCTAGAGAGCTTTGTCTTTCCTTTACAGGAAATCTGAGGACAGAAACCCTTGGAGTTTCTCCATTGTGTGGACGAAAACTCATTCAGCCCATTAAGTGGATTCCTTCCAAAATTCACATTGAGATTATTGCAGGTATTTGGCATTGAGAAGAAGCTAGAAATATCATTTATTTGCAGGTCTGCAACTTCTAGGGTTTGTTATTTGTTGGTTTTAATAATTTTTCCAGCTAGGGCGACTTGATTTGGACTGAGATTTGGAAGCCATTGGAGGTAGATTAATATTTTTATCATAGCTGGAATATTTTATGAGATTTTGGCACAAGGGTTTGCATATTTTGGAAGGGTTGAACAAGTTACAGCTAGGGTTTGAAGGACAGTGGCTTACATCAGAACTTTCAAAGACATTTGCTGCTATTATCAGCCATTATGGTCATCCTTTGAGGCAACCGTACCATCTACAAGTTGTTGGGCTTTCATCCTTTCTTTCGAGTGTGTAAGGATTCATTGTGGTTTGTAATAAACCTCAAATTTGAAGTAATCAGTTTGCTGTTGTAACTTTATCAGACTTATATCAGACCTGATTTGAGGCTAATAAAGTGGTCTTTCATTGAGAAATTTGTTGATTATGTTTTATGCATATCTTTCTCTTTCATTTCAACATGTTCTTTCATCATCTATCATTCAAAACAAACATAAAAAACAAAACAAGAACTCAGAAATCACAAATCCGACCTTGCATGCAAAAACATCAAAAATTGAAATAAACAAATCAGATTGAGCAAGGGTTCTTATTGTGTATGATGCAAAGTGACTCAATGGAATGCAAATGACTAGGAAATACACTCAAATTAACAAATCAAGACAACATACAAGATTAGACGAAAAAAGACTAAAAACAACAAGAAATGCAAATGAAGTAGCAAACCAATAACCTCCTTGATGTAGTGATATGTCCATGGATGTTTGGTTGGATGTGTGCTCACTCAAGATTTTGGCAGCATAACAACGCTTCAAATGCAAAATGGGTGAGATAACAATGGTGAAGGGTTGGATTTATAGGGTTTGGATGAGATGAATAGATGGTTGAGATTGATTGAAAAGATCAATGGTGGACTGATTGAGAGGAATAAAAGGAATTAAAAATTCCTTTGGGGAACCATGAAGGGATAAGACCATGTGCCCAAGTAGATAGGCCCATGTGCATGATGTGATGGAAGAGTTGACTTCGGGTTCCTAATCTTTGGGATTAGGAATGTGCACATGATTAGGGGAGGTGATTAGACTTAATGAAAGATGATTAAAGGGCAAGTGGGAAAAATAGGAGGATGTAATGGGAGAAGAGAGAATGAGAAGAGAATCAAAAATTCTTTTTACTTCTAAGTGGCACGAAGGGATTAATTAAGTAAATAATGTGATTTACTTAGTCAATGGAGGATCAAATTATGCAAGTGGGTTTTTTAGGAATGTGCAAGTGGATGGGGGTTTTGGGATTTTGAATTAAATTAAATTCAAAATAGACGAAAAAGGGATTTAATTAGATAGATGAATCCCTTTATGTAATTAAAGTGTGTGACACTATAGGTAAATTAATGAATTCACCTAGAATTATAGACGGAAGCGGAAATTAATTAAATAGATAAATTATTTAATTAATATGTTAGCTTTAAAAGAAGGGTTACTACGATTCAGTTTGATCAAATGTTTAATGATCAAATTTAAGTGTCTAGATTTTGCCCCTCTTTGAGATGGTGTTACAAAGTAGCATCATTTCAAAGAAGATTACGACATAGAGATAGGAAGAAAACAGTAAGATTAGAAAAGATGCCCCAGTCATTCAAAAGAGTGACTAGGAGGAAAGATGATGCGAGATGAGGATAATGCTAGGAAAGATGATGGGAGATGAGGATAAGGATGCCTCCTCGAGAGGAGAGGCGGGTTCAAGATAACACAGGTGTTCTCTCAAAATGGATGAGATGATGCATATATGGTAGATGACTAATAATGGTAATGTGAGGATAAAATGATAAGAGATAGACTAACAAGGCTATACGATGTAAGATGCAATGATAGGATAATGTAAGGGAAGATGAATGAAAGAAAAGGTGATGGAGAGATAATGCAAATGATGAGGTGATAGAAGAAGAAAGATGTGGGATAGATGAATATGGGGAGATTGAGCGTCGTATAGTAATTGTCATGTAGCGAGCACTTATTTTGATTTAGCATATGATGTTATGCACCAGGGTATGAGGAACAAAGATGACGTTGTATCACATGCATAGGACTTACATAACAAACAAGAAAAACTTAGTCTAACATTCTACAAAGCCACAGGGGACTTTGGTGGATACGATCCTAGAAGAACCAACAAGCAAGCAACATGCCCTAGTGAATCATGTGACCACATGGACCACATGTAGAAATGCAAGGGACAAGTCTATACACACATGAATGCAGAAAGAAAAAGATCAAGACTTTACCTCTAGTTTCACCACTCAGAGCGCACCATGATATAAATGATTGTGGTGACCATAAGGAGGTAAACCAAGGAAGCTCAAGATAAAAGATAAACAAAGATCCAAAAGCACCAAAGAAATAACAAGTATCTTACGTACCTTTTTCCATAGGGAGGATGATAGATGGGGATTGATTTGATTGGTCTGATATGAGGAAGGATACATCCTGCCAAGACCGAGATGATAGATTGCTAAACTAAGGTTCCGATGACAAGAGACAAGTGAAACACTTCAACTTCTAAGGGGCCAGTAGATGATTGTTGAAGCACCAGCTAGAGATAGGGAAGTCTAGATGACACAAGGATGAACTAGCACAAAGGATGGGACCTAAGGACACATATGTACAAATGATCCTAGGTGGAGACACAACTGACTGAGATGTACAAGACCCTATTTACAAGATGGACAAGATATACCAGGGGTAGGGATTGTGGATGATGACACAAAAACAAACATGATGCTACCCCAATCAAGCTAAAAAGCTAAGATGAATTGATGGTGGATGGAGTGTTGTTGATGTGGGAACGATATTTCTCGAAACAACACAAGGATGGGATTGATGGTCGATGGAAGTTTTTGATATGGGAGTGATGCATCCTAATGAAGATGATTGAAATGTGAACAAGACTTGTAGCAAGGCTGGGAACAAGATCAAAGATGTGATTGGATGGGTTGATTAATGTTTTCTTTTGGATAGTTGCAAAAGATGGATAGGATTTGCATGCGATAGTGGATTGCAAGGAGTATGGGGATAGGAATGGATAGCATTGGATTGCATGGAGGTAGCCTAGAGCTAGATACCAATGGCAAGGAATGTAACAGGTGATGGAAGGAAGAGATAGGAGGGATTGACAGATGGAGTAGATGATGGGTAGATTTGGAGATGAAGCATAAATAGACAAGGATGGGTATATGGAAGGATTTTGAATGAAGGGATGGAGGAAAATAAGGATTGGGAGATGAAAAGATTGGGGATGATGAGATGATAGGAGATGAGGATTAGGAGATGGAGGATTATGGATGAAGGGATGGAGGAAGATAAGGATTGGGAGATGAAAGGATTTGGGTGTTGAGAATTAGTATTCACATAGTGGATGTGAGATATAATGAGTTAAATTAACAACTCATTGGTATTTATGAGTGTTAGGAATATAAAATTATTAGTAGGTTCATAGTTTGTTAGATGGTTTAAAATATTAGTGGTGCCTATATTGAGTTGTTAAAAAAACTCAATATATTTAGGAAAGTTGTTTGGGTGGTTTCCAATAAAATAGGATATGAGATTCCTATATATGTGTAATATGTATTGAATGAAAAATGAGAGAAGTCCGGATTATTCTGAAACATATTTGCAGCTTCTCTCTATCCATATTTTCTCTAACGAGAGGACGTTGATTGTTTTGTTGGCATTTTATTTTCTATTCTTTTCAGTGTTCTTGGTTGTGTGCATAAATGAAATTTCACATTGTGGGGAGGAATAATAACCAATGTTCCATTCCCATTTCATGACAAAATGCCTAATGTCGAGGGTGTTGTTTTTGTGATCAGATTATTAAAATAACAAAAGTAAAGTAATTTACTCAAATTTATGTTGTCACTATTTTTTGTTTAATGAAGTTAGCACAACCCTTGAATAATAATAATAAATTTAATCATACTTTCGATTAAATTTTGGCATGGTGTAAACGCTCAAAGTATTTGTAACATTTAAAGAAGAAGTTTTTGTTGATTTTTACTTTTACTTTTTATTTTTTATTTCTATATTTGTAGGCTTCTTCTTTTTATGTCCTGGCATGTCGGAATTTTAAAAGAATTATATTACATATTTAATTATATGTAAAATGATCATGCAATCTAATTGTTTAAATCTAAAATATATTGAGTTATAGTGCCATTTAAAATTTCCAAATATTTGAAGCAATACTTTGTTATTGTTTTTTATATAATGCAAAATGCATTTAGAACTTAACTTACCTATGGATCGGGCTTTTGACATCAACTATATGATCATTACATGCATCTCAAATGACAAAGCCTTTCAGAAGTTCCGACTACCTTTAATGAAATCGGAAGTTTTTTCTAATATCGCATATGTTATTGCATGTAGCAAGTGACGCATGAAGTCCCGATCATTTTTTATTTTTAAAGTTATCGGGCCTTTTCAATACTATTGCATTTTTGTTTCCCAATGAAAATTAAAGACAAGTCCTTTAAAAAGTCCAGATTATTTTTAAAGTTATTGGGCCTTTTTTACAAAACTACATCTTTCATTGCAAACAATGATTTTTCCAAGCCTTTCGAAAGTTTCGAACTAAGTCTTGCAAAGTTGGAAAATGCTGATTACGGAGAGAAATGTGGGGCTTTCAGGAAGTGTGGACCTCTAACTTGGAGTTCATTCAACTCACTATTTCAAACTATGCTTCAAATCGACGTCCAGTCCTTCAGCTTTGCAAACGATTTTCTTAGTCTTTTGTATATGGGTGCCTCGAATTTTGAAGACATCCTCTACAGGGATTTTGAGGTCATGTTTTATTTTCATTGGTTATTCTCCTACATTTCCAAGTATGTGGTCTTCACGTTTTATTTTCATTGGTTAGGCTTGATATGGGTAAGCGGACACATGCTGGTTTGGTCAATGATGCCCAAGAATTTGTAGCACTACTGGCACAAGAGTGCGACGAGCTTAAGAGAAGGATAAACTAGTTGAAGGAGCAGAATGAGTTACTCGTGGCAGTAATTCAAAATATTAGTGGAGCTTCATAGCAGGTTGATCCATTAGCATCCTCTATTGCAGAGGAATCTGTCAGGCAGGTTGAGAGAGTTCGGGAGATGGTTGCAACCATTAATGCATGGGTGGATCAAATGATGCTTCAGGGAACAAAGTTGGTCAAGAAAGCACTCCAGGTGCTCACATGTGCTAGGATAGCGACATCCCAGTTGAAGGGAGTTTGAGGAACTTTCACTCAAGACTTGGGGTCACTTGAGAAGGACTTGGGGGTTTGGAATAAATTTTCAAACTTGAAATTGGAGATGTTGTGCGAGAATGGGGTGATACTCTCGAGAGAGAATTACATTAGATCCAAGGAGCTTTTTGTGAACAAGGGCCAAGTCATTGAAGGTCTAATTACAAACTTCGATGCAGCAATAGAAATATGTGTCGAAAAGGAGCAAGAGATTAGCACCCAGTTTGTGAAGATATGCAAATTGGTTGGCGATGACCATGCATTAATTGTAGAAGATACTGTGGTCTCAAAGCTCTTGCTAATGATTCACCTGGAGCTTGAGGCGGATCACTTCACCCTAACTTCCATTCACAAGCTCACAAGTTACCAAACTTCACTCAATCTTCTTCAAACTGTTCTGGAGGAAAGCGGTGTCATAATTTCTAGATGCTCGGACACAGTTTTCAAAACAACTGTTGTTGCAGAGAACACTGTCGGGCCAAATCAGGATGATATTCAAAAAAGCATTCACAGGTTTGAGGATTTCATGGCACACAGTGAAGAAGAGTGAGAAGTTCTTTCAAGCACTCAGTTAAATTTCTCATTGCTTTCCAGAATTTTAGATATGCATTTTGTTTTTAGTTTTGACAAGTTGCATGTAAAGCATAAAATTGTAATTGCATATGTAGTCAAACATGCAAAGCAAAAATTTGCAATTACACATCTCATTACATGTAATCACATTACATAGGATTGTAGTGTTGAATAAGTCATATTTAGGTAGTTACTTTTCCATGTTTTTCTCAAAGCCTCTCTCCTATAAATACAAGAGGGCTCATCGTAGAATTTTATTTTTATGCATAGCAAGAAAACTCTGGTGGAAACTGTGCAAGTTCAAATTTTGCTCTAATTTGTGCAAGTTAACTTTGGAGTGAATAAAAAGCGAGTATTTTCAATCTTTGAGTCGAGGAAGCTTGTGGAATTATTTGTGTTACTATAAGGAAAGTGTTGAATATGATTTTGTATAGACTTTGTGCTATAATTGTCAATTTGAGTTAGTTACAAGTGAATGCATACACTTTGAGCTGTGATTCATAGTGATATGAGAAGTAGAAGAGAAGTTTCATGTGTTTAAGTCTTTGTGCTTATCATATTGCTGCTTTACAACTTGAAATCATTTCGGGATAGTGTATAAGTCTATGAGCTTATATATATATTCGTTAGTCTACTGTCAACTAGTACGCTTAGCAATTAATCTTTCAGTTAATTTTAAGTTTATTGGTATTGTTGCTCCAACTAGTATTTAGAGGTGAAATTGTAAAGGTCTCCAAGTTCATAGAGTGTGTATTGGTGAAAGTGAAATGCTTCTTGAAGAAAGAGGAAGTGATACGTGGAACACCCAATTTTAGATTAAATTTGAGTTTCTTGTTAGAGTCTAGTTGAATTAGCAACAATAAGAAGGGTGCCTCCCCCAAGTTGAGAGGAGAGATTATTTCTCATACACTGTGTCTAAATTTCTCATTTTACGAGTAGTATGTTTGCGACGACTTAAAAAATATTCAGCCAACAATTTACACAGCATATACCCTAGGAAAACCTTCCAAATTTGAAGGTGAAAAACCCAGCAACAATATCTCTTGTATATATTGAAATAACTAATTACAATATGACCAAGTTATATGACCATTCACAAAGCCCGATCTGCAACTGTAATATCCTTTGTTTCCTTAATACAATCTTCGATCTAAATTGACTATCATATATATGTAATCGCTGTATATATATGTGATCGTTGTAAGTATATATATGATCGTTAAAGGTATGTATCAATCTGCAATGTATATTCTTATCTTTGGTGGTTTATGAATGATTTGTGAACCACTTTATATATATCTTCCTTTATGACAGAGACGTCACTTTGGACAAGATGTGTCTTATGCAATATGGAGACCGCACCCTTCCAAGTTGTGACTGATGGTTATCAACTCACACCTTTTTGTTATGGTAACCGTTGCCTATAGTTTATGTCCCTTCAACGGTAATCCTATATTTGTTATTATAATCGTGCCATTTAATGTCCTTGTCTTATTAAATGGATACCACTGTAATCAATCAATACATAATTAATTAAATGTTGAAGGTAAGTAAGTCTAGAATTAATTATTGTCTCAAGTGATGCGTTGTATCACTTGAGACAATTAGATAATCTCTGGTTCGTCCTCCCGACAGTAACAACAACACTCCCTCTTAGCTAGGGAGGTATCTAGTCAGATATCTAAGTTATATAGTGATATCCAAAATGGCTACTCCCAAAGGATGGGTCCATCGTGGCTACTCCCATGAATGGAAATGCAAATGAATACTACTTGATAAGGTTGATATGATGAAGAATCCATTAGAGTTGTCTTTTGTTTCCTTTTTAATTGAGATTTCATTAATGTTTGCCACTTGTTGCTTAGGCCTTGAAAAACAATCTCTTACATAGTGTTGTGAGGTTTTCACACCATCGCCCCATTACAAACAGGGACCCCCTTTTTTGCTTTAGCGGTAGGAGTGGTAGTCTTGGCAGTAGCTCTTTTGAAGCCTCTAAGTGAGAGATTTGAAGCTTCGGGATTTGAGGTTTGTCTTGCCGTCAAACGGTGTTTTACAACACCATGGGTGGTGTTTGATTTTCCCATGGCAATCTGGATTTTGAATGTAGACAATAGTGATTTGCAAGATCAAAATTTGGCTAAATCTGGTAATTTTGTGCGAATGGCAATTTTGCAAGTCCAAATTAAAGATTTGGATTAATAGATGGATTTTTTGATGATGGCAAAATTCTAGAAATTTCAAGCCTAAGTGCGAAATTTGGATTTTTTGTTTGCAAGTGGAATTGTCTCCCAACATTGGCATTTTCGGCCAGCTAGTTCTTACATCTTTCAAATTTGGGAAGGGTGGTTGTGTCAAATTTTTGTATCAATCTCCTCCCCCAAATACATTTCCGGCTGGGTGATTGTGTCAAATTTCGACTGGATGGCTTTGCCATGATTTTTGGGGGGTTTATTTTTTACTTGTGAAATCGGAGTCTTGATCGAGTCTTGATGAGAAAACGATTGAAATTTGGATTTAATTTGGAAATTTGTCTAAGTCTGGGATTTTCGGCGTGGTGGTTATGTCAAGATTTAATTTATGGAGAGCTAGTTCTTACAAATTTTTATTTTTAACGAGGTCACCCTTACACTTTCCAACAACATGACTACCTCACCTTTTTAATTGATGGCAGGGCCTCTTGGTGCAAATTTTCGATTTGGAAGTGGTGATCGTGTTAAATTCTGACATAGCTTGAGTGGTGAAAATTTTGGAAAATTGATGTTGGCTAAGGCAATTTAATTATTTTTTTATCTTAAAAGGGAAATTTCGAAATAAAATGGAAAATCGAAGTTGAATTTCAAATTTGGGCAAGTGGTTTGGTGTCAAATTCATTTCTGGTAGGCCACCTCTTACAAGATTTATTTTTCTAGCAGGCCACCCCTTGCAATTTTGACATCATGACCACTTCATCTTTCAATCTTGGCAAGGTGCTTCTAACAAATTTTCAATCTTAGCATAGAGTGGAAATATTTTAATTTTTGGTGAAATAATTTTTTTATTTTTTTTGCCTAGGCATTTTGGACGATTTTAACCATGCAAGGAAAATTTTAGATTAAAAGAGAAGATTTTGGACTTAAAGATTTGAGAAATTAATTTGGGAAAGGTGGTTCTGTCAATTTTTGTACTAACTACCTCGCCCAAATTCATTTTTGGCATGCTAGCTCTTACATCTTTCAAATTTGAGAAGGGTGGTTGTATCAAATTTTGTATCAACCCCTTCGCCCAAATTCATTTCTGGCAAGGTGGTTCTGTCAAATCTTGTATGAACTACCTCGCCCAAATTCATTTCTGACCGAGTGGTTCTCGAACGCCCTATTTTCTGGCAAAGTGGTTTTCGCAGGCCCTATTTTTCAACAAGATACCTCTTACAAATACCTCTTGCATTTCAAGCTAAGCAATTTTGAATTTTTCAACACAACCTCTATGCCAAGATAGCATTTCGGCCACCTTGTTGAGCAAGCATTGCTATATTAATTACGATTTCCTTGCCAAGTGGTTCATGTTTGCAAAATTCGGTGTTTATTGGGGCCTATGGTTTGTTAATTTCTATAAAAATTTGGGACTCGTGCTTTGTAAATGAATTTTGATTTACTTGAGCTCATATTGCAAAATTCAAAGCTAATTTGGGGCCTGATTGGTGTTAAATTCAAGGTGTCTTATAGGGCCCATGATTTGGCAAGTATAAATCTTAATTAGGGGTGAGTTTGATCACTTTTTCAAATTTCAATTTTTGGGGCCTACATCAATTTCGGATTTAATCTATTTTAGCCCCATGCTACGTTTATTGCAAAGTTCAATGTATTTCAAGAGCAATCTGAATTTAATCCTCCTTGATTTTTTGAATTTAATTGTGAAGCCATTCATTTTGGGACCTATGTTATTTTAAATTCGATGCAAATTAGCTCCGCTCTCTTGCATTTGTAAAATCGAAGTGGATCCTAAGCATGCTGATTAGTGATTTAAATTTCAAAACCTTCAATTCAGCCTAGGTGGATGAGTTTAAGTGGTGGATTTAAATAATCCAAGGGGTGGAATTTTAAACAAATTTCATTCTCCCATGCAAATCGGCCCCTTTTGGAAATTTGAGAAGCGTATTTAAAGGAAGTTTGGACTTCATTGTCAACTCCATTTCATAAGCAAGCAAGGGGCGATCTCTGATTTTTTAGGAGCAGACCCAAATTTCCTCCATTGTTGACAATTTTCTTCTTGGGGAGGATTGGTGGAAGGTCAAATTTCATTGCTAAGAGCTGGGCGAATTGTTCTGGCACCCATCTCCAACCTCTTCTTCATGCAATTAGCAAGCTGGGCATCTTGTTTCAATCTTTCGATTTGCAGGTCTGAGATTCTTGGAGTGCAATTTTCCTTCCTCATGCCTTTGCTCCAATGTTTTTTCCCTTTGAAGGTGCGAATTTGATTTATTGAGAGGGCAGGTCTGATGTTGTTGATGACTGTTCTGGGCAGTATTGTGGACGAATTAAACTTTGGGATACATCAGCTGGTGTTTGTTTGAGTGTGATCATTCCACTTTCGAGTTCCAGCAAGTCCTTTGGTATTTTGCAAGTCATTTCCAGAATTCAAGTGCTTGTATAGTCACTGTTTCGAAGGCAATTTGAGAACATTTTTCATGCCCTATCTTCATTTCCAGATTGTTTTTTTTTTTGAAGCTATACTTTCATTTCCAACTTTTGGAGGGTGAATTTGATGGTTTTGCCATGTATTTGAAAGTGAATTATACATGTATAGCACGCTGACCTGGGTTATTATTTGAATCATTATGACATTGTAAGAACCCCTTGTGGCTCTAACTTTGACAAACGCTGAACTGTGGTTTAATTCTGGATGTTTGACAATTTGTCAAACACTTTGCAGGCAAGCTCTGATACCATTGTAATATCCCTTGCTAAATGA
>MU225392.1:2152591-2176207 GCA_018584345.1 Thuja plicata
AAAAATAGCCACTGCTAAAAATAGACTTACTATAAATAGTAAGTCCCTCAAACTGGAGATTCTCTGAAACTCAATCCTAAGATATCTGATGCTCTGTGCAGACACCCTGCCAATCCTGGCCATACCAGAAACCCCACTTACTAAAAATAGTAAGTCAGCCAAAATGACCTGAACGAAAAGCAGACCTGATAAACTGAATCTCCAGAATGGAATCCCAACGCTGGCTCCCCAATCTGACCCCCTCTGAACACCCGATTAGCTTGCGAGGGTCGCCAAACCAAGCTAATCCCGAAGTCTGAAAAACGGGGACATTACAGACATATCTTATCATGTTTAACCTAGACATATCATTTTGATTATAATTGTATAATGTTGCATTGTAATGATCAGATTTGAGCTAGATTTGGATTCATTCGATTGTCGAAACTTGCGCTTGAAATCATGTTTTGGAGGAGGTTCTAATGTTGTAGTTGGATAGAAATATAATGCTAACATCTTAATTCAATTCAATTGTACTTGATCGTTGTTCTGGCTTGTAATGTTTATAATGGCAATGTTTCATCAAATCATGTGGACTATGACATGCTTTCTTGGCTCTTGCAGGTTGACAAGGAGAGGGTGCCAAGTTCAAGCTTGAAGACTTCACGAAAGAAAGGAAGGGCAACCAAAGCGAAAGGTGGATATGAAGGAGGAGGGTTGATTGATTTCATCCTTGGAACACCTCGGAGAATAAGAACTTTGTGCATATCCTCCATCATCACGCCAACAAGAAGGCAGCTTCAGGCTCAAGCTCAAGATCTCAAGTGGGAAGGGGGTCCAAGCCAAGTTCAGGGACAAGTTCAAGATCCAAATACATGAAGGCTTCTTCACTTCAAGCAAGTTCAAGGCATGGCAATGAGAAAATTTCTAAGGACAAAGATAGAGAAGAGGTGGGCAATCTTGAGCATCCAAACATATCTTCCCTTTATCAAAGGATTAAGTAGATTTAGAAGATAAGGATGATGATGTGGCAGTTGATTGTCTCCTCCAACCATAAAAAATTCAAATTTCATGCACAAGCAATCACAACATGCCAAATGTCCTATTTTCTCATCGGTTGAGAAATCATTGTAATTTTCTTGTTGGCCCATGATTTGGTGCCCTCTTGTAATTGGTTGAAAATTTGGCAACCGTAATTAGGGTGTAAGGGGGTAAATCTTGGCCCTTGATTTCAATTGAATCTTGGCCTTTCGTTGTAATTGGATACCTATAAAAGGCCAAGGCCTTCTCATTTGTAAGGAGTTAGAGAGAGAAAAAGAGCTAAATTAGAAGAGAAAGCTAGATAGTTAGATTACAGTAGGCTAGCCAAGGGAGAGACTTGATCAAATTGTTGTTATGATGCTATTGAAGTAATGGATAATTCATTGTTGGTTCGTCATGGTGAATTACTTAATATTGCGTTAAAGTGTTGCATTGTTTCTTCAATCTTTTACTTGGAGTAGATTTCATTTCATGTTGTTAGAAGTAGCTTAGTTGGATGAAAGAAATTGTGGAGACTCAAGTATACTAGGCCACTAGCATCCTTGCTAATTGTGAGGAAGCCTTGGGTGGTAAGCTGGTCATTGCACTTAATTTCAATTGGCATTGGATCCTTAGTTTGTACTTCCAAGTTAGATTAAGGAGAAGGTGTTGATATGAAAACCATTTGAGATCCTTAGAAGCTTGCACTAGGTGAAGTTGAGGTCACGGATAAGATTTCACTTGGTAGAGTCCAAATCATCCATGATTCCTTGCATTCATAGCTAGAAGTAGATGTAGAAGTAAGTTTAAGTTTAAGTTGAAGTTGAAGAGTTGGAAAAGCAAAACTATATTTTCATTAAACATTGTGAAGCCAAATCTTTAGAAGTTGAAGAGTTGATATCTATTGAACGAATCGCATAAGTCCCCCTAAGGTGATTACCAGCAAATCACATTATTTCACTGAGCAAGTATCCACAATAAAAAGAACCTTGAAATTATTCTGTGATCTTACGTTCCAAGCTTAGCATGAGAGATGACCTTATATCAAGAGAGGATTGAATGTCTGGTGTTTTATCCCGAAAAATTGAGTGTTTGATTTTGCATGTTGTAGTGGAAGAAAACTCACACCAACACATAGTAACCAAACTTGTCACATCTAAAGCACTGAATGTTGGAGAGATTTTTCATCATCTTCTTAGAATTAGATGCAGAGTCTAATCTTTGATTTCTATTCCTCTTGAAGTTACCATTTCTCCAATTTATTCCTTTCTTCTTAGTAGTTTGAGTGGCAAGAACATGAATGTCTTCATTTTGAGAGCCTTTGACAATTCCCCTAGGAGCCAACCTAGATTCTTCTTGAATGCAATCACCCCTGAGACAATCAAACTTTGGTAGTTTAGATCTTGCACTAATACCTTGGATAAAAGGTTCCAAAGTTTGAGGAAGAAGTGCTAGCATGACAAGATCTTTATTCATAACTTGATCTCCAATGGAGCTTAGTTGATCCCTCAGCTCTGAGATCTTCATGAAGAAAGATATAACTGATTCTCCTTTCGCCATTTTCGCTTGATGAAGTTGTTGCCTTAATGAAAGAGCCCTACTTGTGTTATTGATCTCATATAGATTTTCCAAGGTTTTGAACATGTCTCTTGCATTTGTCATTTTGGAAATGATAGGCACTAAGTGATCCTTTATGGAGTCAATCAAGAGCTTCTTTGCTTTAATGGCATTCTTCTTGAATTTAGGTTTCTCCGCTTGATCATCTAGCTCAAATAAATTTCCTCCACAAACTGAAGAATATCATTTTCTTCAAGTGCAATAAGAATTCTAAACTTTCATGAAGTGAAGTTTGAGGCACCTTCGAGTCTATCTTCGACCTTGAAACTGTACACCATTTTTTAGGCTTGATATTGCACCTTGAAGATGAGAGATGAAGGACTTCGCTGCTAAAGAAGTAAATTTGATTGCGATCTTTCAAAACCCGCTCTAATACCATGTTGTTTTTGTGATCAGATTATTAAAATAACAGAAGTAAAGTAATTTACACAAATTTACACAATATATACCCTGGGAAACCCTTCCAAATTTGAAGGTGAAAAACCCAGCAACAATATCTCTTGTATATATTCACATAACTTATTACAATATGAACAAGTTATATGACCATTCATAAAGCCCGATCTGCAACTGTAATATCCTTTGTCTCCTTAATACAATCTTCAATCTGAATTGACTATTGTATATATGTAATCGCTGTATATATATGTGATCATTGTAAGAATATATATATATATATATGATCGTTGAAGGCATGTATCGATCTGTAATGTATATTCTTATCTTCGGTGGTTTATGAATGATTTTTGAAGAACTTTATATATATCTTCCTTTATGACAAAGACATCACTTTGGACGAGATGTGTCTTATGCAATATGGAGATTGCACCCTTCCAAGTCGTGACTGATGGTTATCAACTCACACCTCTTTGTTATGGTAACCACTGCCCGTAGTTTATGTCTCTTCAATGGTAATCATATATTTGTTATTAAGATCGTGCCTTTTAATGTCCTTGTTTTATGTTGGCTAAGAATTTTGTAAGCAACTAAGACTACACCTTACAAAATTGTAACTTTAGACAATGGTATAATGAGATAAATCTCTCCTCTCAGCAATAGGGGAGGCTCCCTTCTTACTGTCAAAGAAAAAGAGTTTTGTTCCTAGTGAGGAAACTTCTCTCTTTTTCAAACCATTAGTTCAATCTACTCCACTTTTCTCTACAATGGCTGTGGGTCCATGGGGAACAGCTTTTGGTCCTCTTGACCTTACTCCACCTGTACACACTCTTCCCCCAGGATCTCATAAGAACTTTCCCAAGTTCTATGGAGATGGAAAGCAACATCCCAACGAGCATATTAAGGCTTTCTACATTGCATGTGGCGTACTCGGAGTGGAGAATGAAGATGTGTCAGTGAGGCTTTTTGTGGAGACTTTGCGAGGCATTGCTTTTGATTGGTTCTTCAATCTTGCTACCAGTTCTATTACAAGTTGGGATTCACTACAAACCAAGTTTGAAGAACATTTCAAGCCTGTAGAAGATGAGCATGCTTTGCTCGCTCAATTAACTCAAATGAAGAAAGACGTGCAGGAAGGAATGCGCGAGTTCATTGCTAAATTCAACAAGTTGGCAAATAGGATTCCTACTGCTTCACGGCCCACTCCTGAGAATTTAAAGTGTTTCTTCATCAATACGCAGTTGCCTGAAGTCAATTTCCTTTTGAGACGGGCAGTTCCTATAAGCGTAGCTAATGCTCAAACTCTGGCAACAGAGATTGAAGATGATCTTATCATGGCACGAAAAATCCGGAAAGATAAGTCAAGGGGGAACTTTTCAAATGGAAATTCTTACAATGATGCGTCTACTTCAAATAGTACGGATCCAATGGTTCAAAAACTAGCAAATGAAGTGCTAGCACTTAAAAACAAGATCTCGCAAGGATCATTTGCTGCCCCGTATAAGGACATTCCATGAAGAACATTTCCTAATGTTGCTCATAATTATGCAGCAAAGAATCAAGCGAAGCTCCCCCCTCCTTTGGAGAGGCTTGCTCTTGAAGCTCCACCAGGCAGGACAGCCATGGGGTATTATGAAAATGATCAAGCTGGTGTAACAGAAGACGATTATCAAATGGAGGAGAATGCTGCTCATTATGATGAAGAACAAGAAGCAGCTGGCGACTCTAGTATTGGGTATTTACATTATGATGGTACCGATCCAGAGGAAGATTTTTCTCAAGCCTATGCGGTTATGACGCGATCTCAAACAAGGATGGCGCGACAAAAGGAAGAAGAAGATAAATCAAATCAAGGTACCCATACCCAGGTGCCCATTACTATTGCCAAAAGAGGAAATCCTCTTCCTATTCTTCCTAAAAATAGCCAAGTAAGTTTTGCCCCTCAGTCAGTATCTTCTAATGTACCGAAACCTAGTGTGTCTAATCCTAAGAATCAAACGGACATTTCTCCTACATCCTTGGCAAGTTCATTCCAAGCTTTTGATATCATAGACCATGCCAAGAAGACTAAGATCCAAATGTCTGAAGTAGAATATTTACAAGCATATCTGGATCAGCTGGAGAGGCTTAATAACTTTGTTAAAGAATCTCAACCCGCGCAAACTTTTGTTTCTGTCCCAGGCCCAAAGAATCTTCCAAATAACTTGGTAACGATTCCTTCATCCATTCCAGGAAAGATAGAGCCTTTTTATATTTCCCTGTTGATTAATGGTTACAAGTTAAGCAATTGTGTCATTGATTCTGGGGCCTCGAATAATGTTATGCCTGCTAAGGTTGCTAATGCTTTAGGTCTAACTTTGACAAAATCCTTTGGTAACTGTTATTCCATGGAGAATAAACAAGTACCACTTAAAGGCCAAATTAAGGATACTCAGTTTACGTTTTCTTCCTTTCCTGAAAGGAAGAACTATCCTTGTTGCTGATGTTCTTGCCTCCTATGGTATGCTTCTTGGCCAAAATTTCTGTAAAGACATAGGAGGTGAGCTAAGCATGGATATGTCTGAAGCTCGAATTCCGGTTAAAGGAATCATGCAGAAGTTGCTTCCAGAGAGGAAGACAAAGTATACAGTGGTAAAATCAAATGATCCTCGCTCTCAAATCCTTTTTGAGTCTGCCAGAATGGGAAACTATCTTCACAGCACTGAAGTCTTGGAGTTTGTTGAGGACTATCAATCTGAAGCATCGTCGTCCTTAACAGATGAAGACAAATTTGCAGATGCTGAGGAAGAACAAGTTTTGGATGAAGTGCCTACTTCATCGGAAGATTCGGAGAATTCTTCCACAATGGTTGAAAAAGCTATGCCATCAAACTCAGCTAATATTGATTCCTCTGCCTTTCGATTTTGCCTTTCTAATGAGGTATGGGTACTTGAATTTGATGGCAGTTGCGCAGCAACTGGTTCAAGTGTCAAGGTTGTTTTAATTTCTCCCCAAGGGGAGAAGTTTCCATATTCCTACAAGTTGCAATTTAACAACACCAACAATACTACTGAATATGAAGCGTTGCTTCTGGGTATTGATGCTGCACAGAATAGAGGGATCAAGAATTTATATACATGCTAGAGGTGATGTTGAGCTCGTGGTGTGTCAAGTGAGAAATCAGTATCAAACCAAAAATGAGCGACTCAAGCATTATAGAAACTTGGTGTGGGATTACATAGAGTTGTTTGATGCTTTCAACATTTTTGCAATCCCCATAGAGATCAATGACAAAGCTGATTCGCTTGCGATTTCAGCAACTTGTTTGATACCTCATGAGGAATTCAAGCAGGACAGATATACTATTCAGTTGGTTTATCGTCCGAGTATTCCTGATAATTCAGATCATTGGCAAGTGTTCAATGATGATCAGCAAATTATCAACTTTCAGGAAACAAAGGATAATTGTGATGAATTGTTCTTTGAAGGAAGTAGTTCTCCTCCTCGTGAAGATACGCTGGAAAGAATCCTGAAGTTGAGGAAGAGGTAATTCAGCTGAAAGGGAATAAAATTCCTAAAGGGCTAGTTTCTCTAGAAAGGTTATTTGATAAGCATGATCGCTATGTTAAAAATCAGCAAGAAGCTGGATCAAGCTCCATCATGGAATATGAAAGATATAATTTAAATACGGAGGTTGATCCTAAGTTTGTCAATATTGGCAAATGTTGTACACCAGAAGAGAGGCATCAGTTTATCCTTCCCTTGTCTGAATACATTGATGTACTGGCTTACTCATATGATGACTTGAAGTCTTTCCGGCCAAAGGTAGTACAACATGATATTCCTTTGAAGACTGCAGTTGCTCCATTCAGGCAGAAGCAGCGACTGTATAATCCCAAGATCTCGGGCACTATTTTATCTGAAATCCAGAAGATGCTAGACGCAAGGATCATCTTCCCGATACAACACTCAACTTGGGTGGCTAACATTGTTCCAGTTCGTAAGAAGAATGGTGAGATCCGCATTTGTGAAGATTTTCGTAATCTAAATCAGGCGTCCTTGAAGGACAATTATTCATTGCCAATAATGGATAACGTGTTGCAAACAGTGACTGGGTCCCAGATGTTGTCCATGCTCGACGGTTTTTCTAGTTACAACCAAATTGAGGTAAGAGAAGAAGATCAATATAAAACAGCCTTTATGACACCATGGGGTACTTTTGCTTACAACTGAATGCCTTTTGGGTTGATAAATGTTGGCACAAATTTTTAGTGTGTCGTGGATCTAGCATTTCATGATATCAAGGATAAGTTTATCGTGGTATATCTCGATGACTAAACTATCTTTTCCAAGCAGCATTCTGATCATTTGATTCATCTTCGGCAAGTGCTTAAAAGATGTCGAAGGCATGGGATCTCTCTCAATCCTAAAAAGTCAATTTTTGGGGTTACAGAAGGTAAAATTCTTGGACATATTGTGTCCAAAGAAGGAATAAAGATTGATCCTGAACGGGTCAAGTCTATTCAAAGTTTGTCATTACCTACGAGCAAAACTGTCGTTCATTCTTTCTTTGGAAAGGTGAGTTTCCTACGAAGGTTTGTTCCAGACTTCGCAGAGAAGACTCGTTATATTTCAAATATGATGAAAGGAGCGTCAGTATTTCGCTAGTGTGCTGAAGGAAAGGCTACTTTCAAAGAAATTAAAGAAGTAATTGCTCAAGCACCAGTATTAGTCTGTCCAGACTATACTAAGGAATTTATCATGTATAGTTATGCTTCTGAGCATACTATGTCAGCTATTCTCATGCAAAAGAACACTGAAAATATAGAATCTCCTATTGCATTCATGAGTTGTCCTCTTAAGTCACATGAGTTGAAGTATTCACTAATGGAGAAAAATGCGTTTGCAGTTGTAAAGGCAGTCAAATACTTTAGATTTTACATTCTCAACTCACATGTTGAAGTTCTGGTTCCTGATACAACTGTTAAGTCAATTTTGACGCAACAAGAGTTTGGAACAAAGAGAGGCAATTGGATTGCCAAGATTCAGGAATATGATATTGAGATCAAACCAAGTAAGTTAGTTCGTGGTAAAGGTTTGTGTCAGCTTATGGCTGAAAATGAACCTGAAGAGGTAATTCCTGAGGATTTACCAAGAGTCTTGTTTGTAAGTACAACTGATGAATGGTTTTCTGATATTATATACTTTCTCACATATGGCGAGGGTCTGGAACATTTGACTTATAAACAAAGAAGAAGTTTAAAGTTGAGAGCTGCCCACTTTGTTCTTTGGGACAGTGGATTGTATAAGCGTACCATTGATGGCATTTTCCTTCGTTGTGTGGACAAAGCATAGCAAGATAGATTGCTAGAATCATTTCATGATTTGGCATGTGGTGGGAATTTATCAGCACCTGTAACTGCTCATAAGATTTTGCGAGCAAGATATTACTGGCCAACTCTTTACCAAGATGCATATAGCTGGGTACGTAGGTGTGACCGTTGTCAACAGTTTGTAGGAAAACAAAATCTCGCTACAATACCTCTGAAGCCTGTAGTGATTGAGGAACCATTTCAGCAATGGGGCCTTGATTTCATTGGCACTATCAATCCACTATCTAGTGCAAGGCATACATATGTTTTGACTGCAACTGATTATTTCACTAAGTGGGTGGAAGCAATTCCAATAAAATTGTGACAGACAATGCTTCAGTTTTCTCCTCATCAGAGATAACTCAGTTTTGTTTTCGAATGGTATTATTCTTTCACATTCATCTGACTATTATCCACAAGGGAATGGTCAGGCTGAATCAAGCAACACAAATCTGGTTACTATCATTCGCAAGATGGTGGATGATAACCAAAGGTCTTGGCACAAGGCTTTGTTTGATGCTTTGTGGGCGGACATGATTACACCTAAGAGAGCTATTGAAATGTCACCATTTCAGCTCCTTTATGGTTTAAATTCAGAAATTCCCATAACTTTGGAGCTTCCTGCTCTTAAGTTGGCTAAGGCCATTGAAGAAGGAACTTATGAAAGTTCTTTGGATAAAAGAATTATGTTCTTACAAAAGTTAGAGGAGCAGAGAACTCAAGTGGTGGATCGACTTCCTAAACATGAGCAGCAAGTCAAGAAGCTTTTTGACAAAACAGCTAAGCAGAGAGAATTCCAAGTTGGTGATCGTGTCCTACTTTGGGATAAAAGGTGAGAACCAAAGGGTATGCATGGTAAATTTGATTCTCTCTGGCGAGGTCCTTTCACAATTCATCAAGTAGCTGGAGAAAACAGTTTCCTATTGGCTTACCGTGATGGAACTCCTTTTGCACTGCCATATAATGCGCAGCATCTGAAGCATTATTTTAAGTAAGCTCCAGATAAGTACCCCTTGTACATAAATGTCCAAGTCTTTTTAGATTTTTAGGTTTTTGAGTCTTTTGTTTTTGGTCGCCCGACTCTATAGCTCAATGGAGTACATGAAGGCACTTAGAGGTCTGGATTCTACATTCCTCATTGTTTCTAAGAACAAATGAGGTACGTTCCCTAGTTAGAGCCAGTTCTTGTCCTCAATTGCTGAGATCACAAAATTGTGGCAACCCTACGGAATTTTCTTGTCAATTCGTAGTAGTATCCTCTATGATTTGAACATTCTGGATAAAGTGTTAATAGAGATAATTCGTCATCCATGAAAAGTTCTTTGTAACACGCGTTTCATGCATTTTTAAGTCCGGATCATCAACCCCACAACAGGGTGGCTCCATGCTCTCGCCTATCCCACCTGAGATTGGTGCTGCCTCACGCTCCGAAGCTACACCACGGTAGCTGATATATAAATCTCCGATAACGAGTCCCTCCACGAGAGAACCTGGTCCATCAAAGGCAACCATTGTATCAACTGTATCTGCACCAACTGCAGCAACTACTCGGAAAGCCTCAACCTGCTGAAGCTCAGTACTACAGTCTACCACTGGAGCTGACACTTCCACCTGTCTATGTGTGGAGTGTCTATCATCCGACCCATGAGGAGGTGTCATATTATGTACTGGTGGATCTACATCTCAGACACCTGTCGGGGAAAACTCAAGCCTCCTACCCTGCGATCTAGAAGCTGGTCTACTGAAAGCAGAAACCATAAATCTCGCTGCCCGGTCTACTGTCTCTGGATCCGACAATCTTTCCGCCATCCTCTACTCATGAAGCCTAAGTCTTTCCATACTCTCCATTAATGTATTTATTTTATTTTTATTTCCTGCACTGCTGTGCCGGCTCCCAGAGCTAAGTCGCCTGTACCTGTCCATCTCAAGAGTGTTGATCACTCTAAATATAACAGCAAGTCTACATTCATAAATATTTCCTACCCCACAGGATGGCAAGAAAATAGCTCTGATACCACTATAGAGAGCCCAACTTGGCTCTGCCTTTAATTTAATTTAATTGTGCACAAAATTTGATAATTCTCAAGCAATTCCTTTACAAACAACGATCCAGCAGAAGTTCTTGATTTCATATATAAAATTCAATGCTTTATTTCTAACCCAGCATAGTCAATTTACTTAAAATATATTATCCACTAATTTCTGATAAAAATAGTTCAACAATCCAGCATTACAATAGTGTTTATTGCTATTCATTATGAAGGCAATGTATTAAAAATACCGTAAGTCTCCAATGTGTATGGGAGCAGCACACGCCACACAATAGGGACTTCACGCGATCCCCTAGCCATAGCTTACCAACTACTTCCCACTCGCATTCATGTCCAACATGTATATCGCGGATATCCTCATGCAAGTGCCTGTAGTAATCACGCGGCCTGCAAAGGTGACTGCAAATGTCACGCGGCCTGCAAATTGTTCACTTACAGTTGGTAATACAGCCAGAAAGAAAATCCTCCAGTCACGGTAGGGTCTTAGCCAGCTAGTGACACCTTCTCCAGCACGCGGCCAAGCATATCCTCCAGCCACGGCAGATTCTTCAGTATCGAGCCACAATTTAAGTGCAAGCCAGCAATCTAGGCCTTCTCCTATAGGTGGCTTGACTACTACAAATCGATCCCAGTTACCAATAGCAATTTCGTTGAGGATCCTTACTAACACCACCCGCGGCCAGTATGAAGAAAACACCACAGTTATCAATCTTCTTCAATGAAGATGATGAAGTCAACCTCTTGTGCAAATCACAATTCAAACGTAATCAGAGTTCAGAATTCTTCAATCATGTACAACAACATGATGAAGACGAATTGATCATACAACAACGATCAATCAGAGATTAGCTCAAGAAGAATCAGTCTTCGAGAAACTAATTTGACTCTTTTACTTTAGCAAGGGCACAGATTTGAAAATATCCAGGAACAATTCCCAAGACCAATTTTAATAATCAATATTCGATGCTTTACTTCACAAATGAGCCTGTATTTATAATTCCTTGGTCTCCATAGTTTCCAAAAACCATCATCAGTTAACTTCTCTTCATAATATAAACTTCTAAATCATTATAATAATAATAAAGTATTATTATTATAATATCGCCTTATTATTAATTAATAACATATTGTTATTAATTAATACAATTAATTATCAAATATAATTCTGATGATAATTCCTACAACACCTGCCATACTGACTGACCAACATGCTCATCACTGCACTGCCAAAAATGGCAACTGCCAAAAATAAACTTACAATAAATAGTAAGTCCCCAGCCCAAGAAACTGCACAACTAAATATCGTCTGGAGAATTGACCACTACCGATACTGCCCTGTCAGAAATATAAACTGACCGACTGATTTACTAAAAATAGTAAGTCCAGACTTACTAAAAATAGCAAGTCTGCCAACTGGGATCCTCAAAACCCTGCACCAACTCACGAGGGTCGCGATGATGAGCTGACCAAGTCACTGCCACAACCTGCTAAAAATAGGGTCATCACAAGGATATCTTGCTCATGTATGCCTAATCCTTTACCTTGATAGTGCATTCTCTATAGGATACTTGTTACGTGGGGAACAAGATGTGGGTCCATTATTAGGTGGAGTATAAGTGGTGGATATGAAATTTTTTTTTTGCAAGTGGACCACCGTGGATGAATGTATGTAAACCAAGGGTGTAGAGTGATGGTGGGGGGAGGGTTTGGATTAGAGGTGATAAAGGATCAGGAAGTGAAGTGGTCGTGATGTTGTGATCTTGATTTGGATGAGGGGATTGTAATGGATCTTGAGATGGAGTAGGTGGAATGGTAGGATTTTAATTTGGAGAAGGGGATGATAATGGATCTTGAGATGGACTGGGTGGAGTGGTAGGATCTTGAGTTGTGTCAATGGACATTTGGACATGCGGTGGGACAAGCTCTTGGCATGATTGGATGGTGTGGATGGTGTGATCGGGGACAAATGGATAGACTCTTCAGATGGAGTGGGTGGAAGGATGGGAGGATGTTTGATTGAGACGGATGAAAAGATGATGGAATCATGAGGTTCATTTGATTGGGTTTGGGTGATCATAGGAGTAGATGGGGATTGGGGTTGAATGGAGTAGATGGATGGAAGGGTTTCGATGGTGTTAGGAGATGGAAGGTGAATAGAAAGCATGTGAGGTGGAAGGGAGATTGATAGGTGTTGGAAGTGGAAGGCCCTTGTCACTAGTGACCTCACATGATGGTGTGGGATGACATGACTCATCATCTTTAGGAGCTGGATTTTCAGATGACTTCTTTGTGAAGCTCCTTGGAGACTTGCGTATTTGAAGCTAAGGGGGATGGGTAGCATGGGCAGATGGTGGGAAGCTAAGATAGTCCACATATGTAGGTGTGGTAGTGGCTTGTGAACCTGGTTGATTGAATGATGGTGTAAGCAGATGTGGAGGATGGCATAGCTAGAGAGTTGACATAAGTAGGCATGGAGGCGACTGGTGAACTGGATTGACTAGTTGATGGGGGAGAGGCAGCGAACTCAATTCAATTGTGGGATGTAAGAAGATTGTAGAATGGGAGGTGTGGTAATGTTGGAGGGAATGGAAGATGGTGGATTGGGATAGGATGGCGCGAATGGGGGATTGAGGTAGGAAAAAGTAGATGGATGAGTGAGGTAGGATAGAGTGGAATGGAGATTGGTTATGGTGGAGGGATTATGGTAATCGATTGGAGGATTAGTATTAACTGGAAGTGTAGGAGAATGGATGGAAGGATAGTGAGATGATGGATTTAGACTAGGGGTGAAAGTGAGAATGTTGTTATGCAAAGATGGAGATTGGGATATGACCACAGCAGAATATGTAGGCATCAATGTTGTATGAAGAAGATGTGTGGCTGTGATATAGGAGCGAGATGTGGGTGGATGACCTAATGGACTTCCCTTGTCAAAGGTATGATAAGAAGTATTAGTGGGTATGCATGAAGTCATGATGGGATAGTTTGGAGGAATGATTGGATTTTGGGGGAGGCTTGGGGTTAGCTTACTAAGGATGGTGGCTTTGTGATCAACAAGAATCTCATCATCAACGGAATGGGATGGTGTGAAAAAAAAGGTAAGATGGCCAAACGCATCATAATAGGATTACGACATGACAATTAGTTGATGAGTTAGATAGGGATGAAGGATGAAGATGAATGGTAGACAAAAACTCAAATTAGGAAGAACAATAAGCTCAGACTAGGATGGGAACTAAGCTCAAATTAGGATTAGGACTGACTCCGAAGAAGATGGAAAGGTGATGAGAGATATGGATGCTATGAACTAAGAATGATCAAACAGACTAATGTTGGATGAAGGAGACTAACTAATGCAAGATGAGGGAGACCAACTAATGCAGGATGTGCAAGAACCCTTACTAGTTCTGATCTAGGGTTACAATACAAAACTCATATATACAACATATGTATTTTGTCATGCACTCACCAAACACTTGTAGGGTGATATCATTTTGACATATTCATTCATTTCTAAAATACATTACATCAAACACATTGCATATTATCTCTTGACAACAAGTAAATTACTATTCTGACTTGAAAGTAGTCTACTATTATAGACTTAATAGAAATCCATGACAATAAATATAATATTATTCCATACAATCATCGACATACATATTAGTATATAGAAAATTGCAAATAATCATATTTCAACACTCTATTAGGCTGACATGATTGTACCAAACTTCTTATGATTAATCTTCAACTTGTAAAGAGTTATAGTAACAATGTTTACATGTGAAGATTTGGTTCCTTGCCTTGATTGTGAAGTCCCAATCTGTTATCTCAGAAAAAACTATTATTCAGAAAACTCACTGTATCAACTAGTTGAAGCCAAGACTCCTTACCCTACCTTGAGTGCCTAAGGACAGTGTCGTCTTTCATTGTAAGCCCAAGGGACACTAACTTTGACTAGTGATGGGACAAAATAATGGCCAGGTTTATCTATCTTTATGCTGGTTCGTTTTAAAATTGTTATAAGTTTTATGGTAAGACTCTTTTACTATTATAGGTCTAAGACTTTGAACAGTATTAACAATTTTGATGGTCATGTAGCTATGGACTTATATCTATTTTTAGAAGAATACTTGATGTTTTGAACCTTAGTTATCTTTATATTATTCCTTTGAGAATGATTGAAGCGTAATGGGTTCTTGCAGCCAAGTAGTTTATTTTCCTGCATCCATGTAATGTATGCATATTTATGAGATCTGAGATTTAATGAATGAATCCAATGTGGAAATGAATGTATCTCCATGTTTTATGCTCCTAACCCCTCACTTCAGAAATAGCTCAACAAGGAGGAATGGAAAAGAAGAAATTCAGTGGATCTCATCAAGTTCTTGGACCCAGTCATTCAGCATGAAAAGAGAAGTAAGGACAGCATTGAAGACCCAACTGATTCACCTACTTCTTGGTTGGATCAATTAATGGTGTTTTAATGTACAATAAATCTAGGAAGTAGTTGTCCTATATACTCTCCCACGGATAAGAAGAAGACTGTTTCTTTCTTGTTGAGGAAAATTTTCATTTCTACTTTAATGTAATAATTGCATCCACTTATTTTGTTGGAAGTGGACAGTAAGTTAAAGTTAGTTAAAAGTTTAGTATAAATAAGTTGTTGAAGCACCCTTCGAGAGAAAGCTAGTTAAGGAGAAATAAATCAACGCTAAATGATGCTAATGTAATTGTTTTCACCAATATAGTTTCCTGTTTAAGGTTACCATGTGTAATAAAGTACAGTTATATGAATAAAGCAATAGTTATTCTGAGTATATATTGTGTTAAAGAACTTGGATTCACTCACCCAAGGGGGACCACTTGGTGAGTGATCCTTTGCATTTTTACTGTTTTCATAGTTGTTGTTCTGTTCTTTGTCCGTTCTTGCAGCCACATGGAAACAGTTCCTGTGTCTGTTCCTGTACCCAAAGTGGGCAGAGTAGTTCCTGCCTAGTAAAACTGAACTTAGTTAATTTTGATGAATAGTTATGCTCTCGTAGATAGGATTCAGGTAGGTTTACTTCCAAGTACTTACTTTCCTACAGCTTTCCTTTACAAGCAATAGTTAGCATGGCTACAATGGAAACTTAGTGCATATATTGTGCAGAACAATTTCAAGCTTACGCCCCTAGGTTGACATATTAAATGAACCTAGCCATAGGATAGATAGCTTCTCAGTGAAGATGTCTAATCTGTGAGTATGGGAGTTGTACCTAGTTATTAATCTATTTGGAAAGGCCTACATTTTTGGCATCATTGTCGGGGATGGTGTCAAGCTAAGGACATATTGCAGTCATGAGTCAAGTTTCTAGTTCATTTCATGTTACCTTTACTTTTTGTATTCAGCATTTTTGAAGTTTCATCCTAGTCTAAGTTAGTATTGAATCATTGAACCTACATGAGAAGGAGAGACCCCTTAGGAAGATTTCTTCCCAATAACCCCAATAATCAGTTAAGAGAAGTCTTTGTGCAAGAAGAAGAAGAAGAAGAAGAAGAAGAGGAGAACTTCTTTGCTGATGCTGCTCAAAACTTGCCTACATCCTCATCCTCCTCAAACGAAGAACCTTTTGACCTTAACATCTTTCAGGAGCCTCTTGACTTGAATCCTTTTGCTGAAATCTTGGCCAATTTGCATATCCAACATCTTGAAATTCCTTTCAATTGGAATCAAGACCTAAAAACCAGTTGGCTTTGGTAG
The DNA here is from genome assembly GCA_018584345.1 of Thuja plicata. Classification (NCBI taxonomy): domain Eukaryota; kingdom Viridiplantae; phylum Streptophyta; class Pinopsida; order Cupressales; family Cupressaceae; genus Thuja; species Thuja plicata. The sequence continues at coordinate 2,168,749 of MU225392.1, forward strand.
TTTATCAACCTAGAGGCCCCCACAAAGGTGTCCACAAAGAGGTCCAACAAGAATGGCAGCTTCTCCCACTTTTCCATTTCCTATTACTGATCAGCATGATAACAACAACCTCGAGAATATCCCCTCTCCAGTCCTTCCTAAGTTATATGGCTTAGTAATAGAGGACCCTGATACCTTTCTCTTTGCCTTTGATATCCTCTATAGAAGTTATGACTACACTACTGATGCTCGTAGGCTTAAATTATTTCCTGCATTTCTTAAGGAGTCAGCACTAAGATGTTTTAAGGGTCTAGGAAGTGATGTTCATAATTGGGATGAGGTGAAGACAGTATTCTTGGAGAAGTACAATGAATATTGTAGTCGAAACGACATAAGAGGAGATGACATCTTCAAGATGTCACTGAAAGAGGATGAAAGCTTGGAGGACTACATATCTTGGTTTCTCTTCAATCTGCAAAAGAACACTCAACATGAGCTCAATGAGGAGTCACAAAAGTTGCTCTTTCTTAGAGGAGTGAATGAAGGATGTACTAAATCTTGAAACATGATGGCAAGAGGAGACATAACTCAATCATCTTGGGCTAATATAAAGAAGATTTGCCTAAACTATTCTATACATGTTGTCAACAAAGGAAGAGGATATAGGCCTACCATAGGGAAATCCAATGGTACTGGAGTCTCAAGGATACAGATAACTCACCTGCTGTCAGATTTCAAGCAGGACATTATCAACAACATGGCAACATAGTTGGGCACATGCAAGCAAAGAAGAAACCTGAGGAGGCTGAAGCTATGTTGGTCGAATTTTGTCCCCACTGTAGACAGAAGGAATCTAGATGCAAAACAATGGCTAACTTGGAGGGGCTAAGAAAATACCTACTAAGTTCAACCAAGTCCTAGGAGATGATGACCAGGTCTTTTACATTGCTCAAAGGCGACCATCGGCTCTAAGACAAGGTATGCCACAAGATCCCCTACCTTTTTCTAGTCCATTTTGAAATTCTTTTGGTAATCAATGGCAACCCCAGTTTAATCCTAATGCAGGAAATTATCAACTCCAACCCTGGAATAATCCACAATCTCAACGGCCAAACTACCAAAATACTGCACCTCAATGGAAATCCCCACAAGGGAATTGGCAGCAGCCTCAAACCAATTGATAACAATCATAAAATCAGTGGGACCCACCACCAGGTAATTGGGAACAATCACCTCAGTGGAGGTGTGGACAGCAATGGCCTAATCAACAATTTGGTCTCCTGCAGCAACCTCAATAACGAGCATTAATGCCAGCAAACCCACCTCCTTCCATCACTGCACCTCCAGTAGAACCTACACAACTGCCAGCTCAGCCAACTCCTAATTCCAATAGCAAGCCTTAGCACCAAAAACTCTATTCATCAGACTTGAATCAGCAGCCAGCATATACCATAAATGTCAATGACATCCATCTCAGGTCAGGCACTACTCTTCCAGCACCATCTGCCCCTATTATTACAGAAGTACCCTTAGAAGAAATAGTCCAAGAAGAACCTGTTGAACCACTTGTTCAACAAAGTCCAATACAGCCAAATCAACCACTCAAGTCTCCGCCATTTCCAAATAGACTTGATCATGAAATACCTCAGCTACAGGATGACTCTACTTTCGACCTTATTGATCAGCTAAAACACATTTGTGTTAAGATACCCTTATTGAAAGCTATAAAAGAAGTACCTATCTACCCTAAGGCAATTCGGAAGGTTTGTTTGAAGAAACCAGGGAGAAAGAAGAAAGATCCTAAAAATGTCCATGTTCTAAGTCAATTATCTGATTTGATGCTTGAGAAGGCCTTTGTTCCTAAATATTTTGACCCAAGGAGTCCACTAGTTACAATTGTTATCAATGGAGTCAAGGTTAAGAATGTCTTAGCTGATTTGGGAGCAGCCATCAATGTTATGACTAAGGATATCATGTTGCAGCTTGATATCACAAGGCTAAGAGCCACTCCTACAAAACTACAGCTTGCAGACAATTCTGCAGTAAAACCTAATGGTATGGTAGAAGACTTAGTTGTTACACTTGACTCCTGCAAATACCCTGCTGATTTTGTAATCCTGTCACCCAAGGCAACATTGGGAGGTTATCCAGTTATCCTAGGAAGGCCTTGGCTTGCTACTGCAGATACCTTTATAGCATGTAGGTCAGGAAATATGACTATTTATGATGCACTCTCAACCAAGAAAGTTGCTCTTTATTCTCCTGCACAACCCCAACTTGATAAAGATCAGGCCTTATGGCCAGACACAGGAGAGGAAGAGACCGAAGTTAACTCTGTTAGACAACTTATGATGATAGAAAGAGAACCATTCATTTCTACACAAGAAGAAGTTGATATCCTCTCTGCCATCATCACAAGAAGGAGAAGCTACACAGAAAATCCTCACCTTACCACCCTCAAGCTAATGGCCAAACAGACATCACAAATAGAGAAATTGAGTCTATTCTCACAAAGACAGTTGTAATCCACAAGAATGACTGGGATAATACGCTGCAGGAAGCAATATGGGCATATAGGACAACATGGAAAACCGCAACAAGCTTCACACCATTTGAATTGGTGTATGGCAAAACAGTTGTTATGCCCATTGAATTTGAGCATAAAACTCTGTGAACAGCTCTTAACCTAGACATTGATCTTACCACTACACAAAGAGAAGATCGTGCAACTTAATGCTTTTGATGAGTTTAGGAAATCTGCCCTGCATCACAAAGAAATCATTCAAATTCCGACGAAGCATTGGCATGATAAGTATATCAAGGAGAATTAATTTCAACCTAGAGATTGGGCCCTTCTCTATGATTGCAGATATCAGGATAATCCAGGTAAGTTCCAAACTCGTTAGCTGGAAACATATGAAATCAACAAGGTGTATGACAATGGACCAGTTCAGCTCACAACAATTGATCCAGTCAGGTTTAAGTTGCTTGTTAATGATCATCGGTTGAAGTATCACAAACCAACATGCAGATCAGAAGTCATGCCACAATTCTCGGAAGACAAGTCAACTGAGGTTCGTGCAACCGAAGGAGTAGGACCTAGTATCCAACTTCCTTCTTAAAAGACTTTCATACGTGCATAATAAATATTTTCACATTATGTGGAAATAATTTTTCTCCATAATAAAATCCATTCCTCCATACCACTCTCTTTTTGTCCCACATCATCACCTCATCACCACCTTTTTGCAATCACTTCCAATTCATACTATCAAATATCGTGCAGTTCAATTAATGATAATACAAGTGGCAGGTACGCATGAGGTATGTTATCATTTATTACACTTCAGTCTATTTATTTAATTTCAGTTTTGTTTATATGTTTATGTCACATGGCCCTAGTCCTACGTAGCACCATCCACAATAGGAGGACCTATTGTTCACTTAAAGTTGGGGGGATCATGCTTGCATGTCATGTATAGTCATCAATCCTGTTACGTCAGCATTTAAGTGTGTTATGATTATTTGAAAAAGCGGCATATGTCATTTATATTTGAATTAATTGATGTGACATTTTAAGCAAATAAAATCTTTTCAAATTACTCAATCCTCATCAACTTCGCGTAACTCTTCCTACGGCCATTTCGAATATAGAAAAGAGTATCAATTAAGTTGCAATATACAAACAATAGTTCAGAACATAGTGGAGACATAAGGGTTTTTGAAATATTTTGGGTTTCAGTCATTGTTCCAGAAATTAGAGCTGAATTTTGTGTCCTGTAGCTTGTTACAAAATTGTCCAGAAAGGTTTGCACAAAGGTTTCAAATCTGTGAGGGGAATTGCATTTACATTTCGCCATGGGAGGTCGGGCCATCCGCCATGATTCATTAGTTCACGATGACCTTCTTCAGGACCAGAGGTATCGGCAAGCATTTCAGAATTGTGGGTGGTTGGATTACTTCCTGAAGCTCACAGGTTTTGATGATGATATTGCTCTAAAGTTTGCAAGGTCTCTTAGGAACAATGTGGCAATTGTGAAAGGTTTGAGAGTACATTTTTCCGAGGAAAGAATAGCTGAGGTGACTGGTTTACCTAAAGAAGGTGAAAATTTTCCTAAAACCAAGGATGCAAAAAAGGCTTGTTCCCAATTTACTTTGCATGGTGACCCTTCTCTTACGGTGGACAAGCAAGGCACAAAGAGGTTATCACTGCCACCAAACTACATTCCAATAGCTTCACATGTGATGAGATACCTCACCGAACCTGCGAGGTTCGGTTGTAATATCTGCATTCTATCCATTTCAAGTTACTCTGCCATATTCGACACAACAACCGGAGAATGAACGTTCAAAATGTCCTCTACAATTTTCTTCTCCACAGTGCTACTAAGGTCCAAAAAGGTACCCCAAATTCTATGTCGCGTCATTGCTTAATTAAGCTTCTAGTTGAAAGGGCATTAGGGGAAATTTCTACCATGTCTTGGGATGAGTTTGTGGCTATTAAAAATTTTAAACAAGAAGATGTAAGGCCTAAGGGGACTTTTAAAATTAGGGAAGATCCTTCACCCTCACAGGTCCAATTTGAGGAAGTCCCTGGAGCAGAAGCTCCTGCAGCTCAAGATACAACCTAGGCTCTAACCTCAACGACCTTCGTTGATGACACAGAAGTTGTTCCACTAAAACCTAATGTTGAGAGCACACCCCAGAGCTCTATGAAAACTACGTCAGTAAGAAGGAAGGAAAAGGGAAAGGGGAAGGAGACTGAGATAGAAAACGAGGAAATAGAAAAACAGGACACTGTAAAAGTCTCTCCTCACCCTAAGAAAAGAAAAAATGATCAGAGAGACACTCTTGTAGCCACTGCTGAAAACAAGAGCCCTCTAAGGAAAACCAGAAAAGGAAGTACCTTTGAGGTTAGGAAAGAAACATCCAATAGGAAGAGTCATAGTTAAGAGGAAAACCCCCAAAGAAGACTCAGAAACAAGAATCAACCTCTTTTATAATTGATTCCTCCGACTCCATTGATTTGGAGGAGTTAAATGTTAACCAGAGGGAGAATACCATACCTAAGAGTCAAGATGTCTTCATGGAGGAGAGTGCTGCACAAATAGAGTCAGAAGTTTTCATGGAATAGGGGGATGTTGCACAGGAGGTATCAATAGCAGTTGAAGAAGAACATGTTCCACAAAATCAGGATTAAGATGGCCTTGCCCAATTGGTTGTTGTAGCACAATAAATGACAAAAATTGTCATAGTAATATGGACAGGGGGACAGGTATTTGAACCACCAATGGTTATTCCATCTGTAGAGGACCAAGGGCCTGATACACTTCCTGACCTTTCTACCACACGACCTGCAGGAATAAGCCTGCACAAACACATGTTGATATAGCAAGCTCTATGGAAGCTAGAGAAGCAGAGATTGCAAAGAATAATTGATAAACAATGAATTGAGCTTCAGCACAAAGATGAGGAAATTAACAAATTGAAAGATAGGATTACCACCATTACAACCCTAGTTCCCAAGCTTATGCAATGTAGTGCACCAGCAAGGGTTTACACCCTCTAACTTAAGGAACAGTATTTAATTATAAAATTGATGAGGGTGGTACAGGGGTTAAATCCATCTATGGAAAAAAATTAGAAATTCTAGGATATGTATACCAAATCTGTTGCAACGATTAAGAACTTGTGTGAATTATATTTGCAAAATTTTGTTGCTCCTCATGATACCAATTGGAACCCACTTGCTCACATAGGAGACATCCAATTACGAGCATTTATGTCGTGGATGCAACACGAGACTAGCAGGGAACTTCAGGCTAGACGCTATAGGCATGAAGACGCAGATGCTCCATTGGTTATAAGAGTTGAGTGTAAGGAGGCCAAGAAACTCTACTTTGACTAGTTGTGGTTATTAACAAATAATCATCAGAGGGAAAGAATCGAGGGTTTAAGGGAAGATGCATTCTAAGAGTATGAGCAAACGCCTAGACATGAAGGACAACTAGTCCTTGGATCCATCATTCAGCGATGAAACAGCTTGTCTGAGAGTTTCAAAAAGGTTGAGCCACATTCCCCACAAAACAATGTAGTTGCACCAAAAAGGGCACCGTGGTACATTGAACTGGCCCGAGCAAGGAAAGAACATTGGCTTCCTCTAAAGTTCCAACCTCCACTTTTACTTTTGCCACTTTTGAGCATGGTTGATGATGGTAATAAGTATGACATGGATGAAGAAGTGACCAGGTGACAAAGGTTGAGGGAGAGAAAGGGATACTACTGGAGCTTAGCAAATGGGGGAGCAGGACAAAGTACAACTACGGACTACAGAATGAACACCAAGATCAAAAACTTTATAGTTGCTCGAGGACCAGCCATACCTTAAGTTTGGGGGAATGATGGACCAAAATAATGGCCAAGTTTATCTATGTTTCTGCTGCTTTCTTTCAAAATTGTTATAAGTTTTATGGTGTTTTAATTTGAACAGTATTTGATGGTCATGTAGCTATGGAATTATATCTTCTTTTAGAAGAATACTTTATGTTTTGAACCTTAGTTATCTTTATATTATTCCTTTGTGAATGATTGATGCGTAATGGGTTCCTATAGCCAAGTAGTTTATTTTCCTGCAACCATGTGATGTATGCATATCTATGAGATCTAAGATTTAATGAATGAATGCAATGTGGAAATGAATGTATCTGCATGTTTTGTGCTCCGAACCCCTCGCTGTAGGAACAGATCAACGAGGAACAACCAAGTAGAAATTCAGTGGATCTCATCAAGTTCTTGGACCGAGTCATTCAACATGAAGAGAGAAGTAAGGATAGCATTGAAGACCTAGCTGATTTGCCTACTTCTTGGTTGGATCAGTTAGAGGTGTTTTAATGTACAGCAAATCTAAGAAGTAGTTGTCATATATTCTCTCTCACGAATAAGAAGACCATTTCTTTCTTGTTGAAGAAGTTTCTCATTTTTGTTTTAATGTAATAACTGCATCCACTTATTTTGTTGGAACTGGTCAGTAAGTTAAAGTTAAGTTTTAGTATAAATAAGTTGCTGAAGCAACCTTCAGGAGTAAGCTAGTTAAGGAGAAATCAATTGGCACTAGGTTCATACAGATGTAATTGTTTTCAGCAATATAGTTTCCAGTTTCAAGATACCATGTGTGTTAAGTTTTAGGATAGCTGCAAATGTAATAGCACTCTATTTTGTATGTGTTTTCCAAATGCAACAATCTCTCTTTCATTTATATTAGGAATGAGGCTAGGAGAGACATGTCCCTTCATGGGACATGTCTATTCATTATTATTTATAAGAAAGGACATGCCTCTTCCTATTAATCATAACTTAATCAATCTTATAATGTTTCATCAATCACTTATTAATTAAGAATAATATAATAATTTAATATTAAATATTAAATTTCATATGATTAATAATAATATAACATATATAATATATTATTATTAATCAA
>MU225392.1:2229731-2255216 GCA_018584345.1 Thuja plicata
TCTCTTTATATATATATCTTCAAAACTCCAAAAAGAAACAAACCCCTTTCTGCACTTCTGTCTATTCTATAAGATCACCAGAAAATTACAAAAAACCTAGTTTATTAAATAAAAATTACAGCAGATCAAAAACAGGAATCCATCAGGGATCTTTCACTATAGTGAGTAGTGGTTGATACACTCCAAGGACTGAAGACTTTGGGCTTTAGTATTGGACAATAGATTAATAGAATACTTATTTGAGGTGAGGACAGGAGATTTTGATCTCATTGTATCACTTCATCTTTAGATAAATCAACTACTGCCTCGTTTGATTGTTCTTAAGTCAATCATTGAGTCCCCGGTATTACTGTTGCAAGGTGAACTATATGTGTTACAGTTCAGTTCTACTTGAAGCCACCTGCGGTAAGAAGGGAGCCTCCCCTGTTACTGAGAGGAGAGAGTAATCTCACATACTGCTGCCTAAAACACACGTTTTGCAAATTGTAGTCTTAGTGACTTGCAAAATATTTAGCCAACAAGAACAAAATGCAAGTTTTGAGACAAGGTGTGCAATGTCATTATTGATGGTGGAAGTACAAAAAATCTTGTTTCAGAAAAAATGGTAAGCAAGTTATAGCTAGAAAGAAGGCATCCACATCCGTATCAGATTGCTTGGTTGCGGGATGATCAAAACAATTTGGTGAGTGAACAATGTTTAGTTAAATTTAAGATAGGAGATTACCATGATGAAGTCTTATGTGATATTATGTCAATGAATGTCTATAATATGTTATTGGAAAGGCCATGGCAATTCGACAAGAAGGCAATGCACGATGGTTATGCAACAAACACATACACATTGTTGAAGGATGGAGTTCAACACAAGTTGAAACCCTTGAATAAGAATGATGAAAATGTGTGTAAGAACACTTGCAAATGCTTGGCTAATGGAGTTAAAGAGTTAGTTACAGAGGATAAAGATGAAGATTATGAATTTCTCATGCAAGTTGCGGCAATGTTGATTGCATTCTAGAAGGGTAGAATGATAGCTCTAGTGGAGAAGCAAAAAGAGGTAAAATCTGATTTTTTTAGAATATTGTTGAATCTGATTTGTTTAAGGGTGATAATATTGGTATAGGAGAGAATGTTGAGACAAATAATTTATTGAAAGATGGAGTTATAAATGAAGACAAAGATGGACAAGTGAAGGGTGGATTGAGTAATGATCTCCTACTTGAAAAAGAGGTCATTGAAGTTGAGGGTTTTTAAATTAATAGTTTGTTGCAGGATGGGAAGGAAGAATCCCTTGGTTTTTTTTCTAACAATGATGTGGATGCAGAAGAGGAAAATATTGCAGCAAAAAGGTGCCTTTTGGAAGGCATGAATAAAGAGGAACATATTGTTGCAGAAAAGAAAATTGATGGACAAATTGCTGCAGCAGTCTCAAGGAAAGAGGTAATGCATAAAATTGATTATTTTTCTGAAGAAGATGACTTTGAAGCTTATGAGTTTTCAAAGTGTCCTAGTGCATATTGGTTGGAATTGGACTATGTGAAATCGGGGAGAAAGAGAGGAAAGATGAAGGATGGAAGAGACATCAAATTGCAGAGGAAACTGAAAAAACGTAATGAGACAGATAAGGCAGAGACGAGGATTCAGAACAAGCATAGGATTTATAAATGTTTATGAGTTTCACTCATGAAACATTTCAATCTATCATGGGCTCCCTATTTTGTAAATCCAATTCAGCATCGATAAGAATTCCAATGAGTTTTTTTTATACATTGATGTTTGAATTTATTTAATTACTATTGTAGATCAGATTGCTTGTGTGCTCAAAGTGTGTTGCGGATATTTGGTAAGGGGTTAATTCAGTTGTTGCATCACAAGTAGTCATGTCCCCTCACAAAGCACAACCTTCATAAAGGGACACACACCTTCAAGAATCAAAGAAGCTACATAAGGAAGACTACGAAGGAGAAAGAAGGGGCACTAAGCAAGGAAAAGATAAACAAATTCAGAGGAAGAAAAAAAAAGGGAATGCAGATCAAACCCTTAGACAATCAACAGAAGAAATATATACACGGCAAACATCGATAAGAAGAAAAAGGAAATACAGATAACAAATACATCACAGTGATCTGATAAACTACAGCAGCATCGATTAGAAGAATAAACTAAACATTGAATTACAAGAACATAAATCCTTCAGCAGATCAAATTTCCACTACTAAGGACAGAATGACAGTAATCAGATCTGAGACTAGGGTGTTTAAATTTTCTATTATCGGTAATGCAAAAACAATGATTAGCTCATTTAAATGAATTTATAATACGTCTTTGTCTGATATTAATAAACATTAAAACATGAATTTAGTCTTGCGATAGTCTGTCACAAGGGAGTGGGAAAGAGTGCAATGGAGAATTGCTAAGGGCACTCTGTTGCAGTGACAGTTAAGAGAGAACAATTATGAAAAAATTAAAACATGAATTTAATATTGCAATAGTCTGTAACAAGGAAGTGGGAAAGAGTCTGCAATTAAGGGAGAACAACTATGAGGGCACCCTACTGCACTGTGAGAGGCAGAACCACTAAGGGCACCCTTTTGCAAGTACCTTTCCAACTCCTATGTCGGGGGGACTATTGGTGAATTGCAGTTAATTCCAACCATAGAAGAATGGAGGTGGACTGTATGGAGGGAGAACTGTTGTTTAGGGCACCCCCTACTATGCCTCCTTACTCCATATCCTCTATTCTTGGAATTCACATACAATTTAAGTACTGTATAATAATGAAGATATATTCTCTTTGTTCTAACCTTCGATATATATAAGTATGTATGTATATATACATATATATATATATATATATATACACGCACACACACACATATATCCGTATGTTGGCATTGTGATCATGTGGTGGATGCAAGATTCAAGTTATGGATCACATAATTAAAGAAACCATTTATTTGGTAAACTCTAACCCTGGTCTGTTGCAATTGTGATTTACGGCAACTTCTAGGGCAAATAAGGTAGGGGACATTACACTCACCCACTTTCATTTTTCTTTTTTTTGGGCATGATTTTCCCTTTTTGAGTTCTTAAGTAAACTTAGAAAATCATAACTCATTTATAACTTTTAATTTTTAGAAGTGAACATATTAATTTAGATTTTAATTTAATTTTAATTTATTCACTTCTTTTTCCCCTTTTGGAGATTTTATCACAACTTTTGACTAGGGAGGAATTTGAAATTGAAATTTTGACTAACAATCACAGGGGAGGAGGTGTCCATAACCCATAAATATTTATTCGTGACAAGGCATCAAGAATGAGATTTTAATATTTTCCAAATATATGCTCGCAAAAATGTAAGTATTAAAATCTCACAAATGATGAAGTGGGTTTTCGTGAAATTTACCCACATCGCTCAAAATGGCATAAAAGCATGTGTATAAGATGATTTCCCTTAACACCTTATAATTTTCGAAATTTAATCTTTTTCAATTTTTTGACAAATACATTGCAGGGCTCGGGAATGATGGCTTTGAAAATTAACCACATTATTGTCCATCATAAAAACTCTTGAAAAGCACACATTATAGACAAGTCAGCATTAGCTTTAATGCAAAGTTTTAACAATTTGGGTGTTGAAAAATTAGGGCAACAGGGTTGATACAAGATTTGCAGAATAAACATTCTGAATTAAATAATAATGTTCCATCATTTTCCTAAAAGGCTCCTCTGCCTATAAATAATTCTCTTGAAGATGTTTAGGGACGCACAGCAAAAACTTCATCCAATTTGCATAAAGTAAGGCAAATTCAACTAAAGTTACCATCATAAGAGGCTAACCTGTTTTAAATCTTCTTCTTCATCATAATATACTTCCCCTGCTCCTTCACAAGAATATCTGCAGTCAATGGTTCTTACATGAGCCCACAAGAGTAACTTAGTAGCACAACAATTAAACAATAAACAGCATATCCAATATTGTACATAAACAGCATATCCAATACTGTAAGTAGCATTTACTTTTACTGTAAGTCACTCGGGATTTTTTCTCAAACTTACCCATACGCACATGATATTGCTGGAAAAGGAATCTACATGGGTTCATTTTCTCTTGCTATATCCAGAGAGCTCCTGCCTCACAGCAAAACACATTGTAATAAGATCTTCTAATGTCATTCACAAGAACATATTGATGCAGCTACAATCATCCAGTGTCATCCTTGTTAAGTGACAAATGTGATTTAAAAAGCATACCTGTATACATCTGAAAGCCTTTGCTCTGTATCTTCATCTACTTCATAAATGGGTCCAACCATACGAATAATATATGAATGAGAAACCTCTGCAATCAGTCATTTTGTGTTAATTTGGTGTTGCCTGAGTGATACGTATGTATGTATGTATGGTCAAGGTAAATGTCATGGAAAAGAAGCAGCCATACGAACTGGAAATTTTGACTGACAGCTTTACAAGATTGGAAGCCAATTTTGCTAACGTAGTCACTTCACTAGCTAGTTTGGATGACACTATCAACAAATTTGGTTGTAACCATGTCCACATAGGGGAAAATACCTCTGGACAGGCTTTATCTATGATATACTTTTCATAAGTGAGTGATTACAGAATAGGCTACGAGTATATTACTATCTTATATATATTATATATATAATTCTGATTTGAATATTATTAATAAATATATATAATATTAATGTATATATATTTACACATTTATAATCATACTATTATAACTTATATATATATATATATATATATAGGACTGTACATTAGTCCCCTCAATCTTAATGTTATTCAGATATAATGTTCTCAGAATTTATTTATAAATACAGCACACGCTGCTTTCCAGCCATGTATCATATTTCCTTTATGACCCTCACCCTCCTTTTGTATTTTATCCTCTATCCTTCCCGATTATATTCCTCTTCCATTGACATCACTCATTATGAACATAAACTATCATCCTCTCTTTATTCTATATCTTTCAAACATATCCATATTTCTTCCTCTCCCCCCAATATCTTCCTGAAAAGATATTGAGTGCCTCTTATAGCTGACCAAACGATGGAATGTCTTCAAGGGGTGTGTCCGCTGTCTTTAGTAATCGGTTTGTTACCCCAATTTTTCACCTTGTATTTGCAATTATTAATTATTAAATCTCCACCCAATTCCATCCGTATGACAGCTCTCTTCGATACTTCATGCCTTTTCATAAACCACACATTAGTATTATCGTTGCTGACATAGTATGGATGATGCTAAACTTCGACTATATAATTAGCATGGATTTACCAAAGATCACTGCTTTAGTTATGAGCATTCTTCTGAGCACTCTTATTACCGTCGGTTTGTCACTAGCCACTAGCTTTGATATTAATCATTTGTTGTTATTTGTTACAACACTTTATATTGATTGCTACACTTAATATGACCGTAATCACATCCTCTTGTATACGCATCATATTCCCCATTCGATGGTTGTATATTTCATCCTTGATATGAGACGTCTTAATCACCATTGCTGTCTAATCTCCGCGCTCTATATCACAGTCGCACATTCTTTCTGAGACAACATAAGACTCTCGTTGATTGGCACGGGCTTGAGAGAATGAAACAAGTATATAATCTTTTCGATGAAGGTGATCGCTGTTTATGAATGCTTCCCTCGATGTTTACACAATCGACCATTTAATCGTTGTCTTAAGTATAATCTGAAGTTGCCACTAATTGCATAAATCTTGAACATATTAAATAAGATGGTAGTCTTTATATTATATTCATTTACTATTATTATTATTATTATTTTAATATTTTAATTTATTTATTATTAAATCTTACTTCAGGAAGGGGACGCGACACTCTTAAACGTAAGCAAAGGTTGAAATTCAATAGTATGAAGATTGTGTTAAGATTATGATACAAAACTGCTGTATAAACTTATAAAAGATCACTATTTTCGAAATTTGCTCATTAAAAAAGAAAATAATGAAAATGAATAGAGGCTTTTTACATGCATTAAAAAGAATTTGGCATCAAATGTGAGTGTGAAACAATAATCCCATGCATTTCCATAGTTTGGCAAATATAGACTGCAATACAAAAATAGAAAAATGGTAGGCTAGAAATAAATGAGACTTACAACCGATTGCCAAGTTCACAGACAAAAGGTGGTTAAAAAGGTTAGACTAAGGTCATTGAATATATGCCTCCACTTTAACTATACAGTCCAATGAAGGCCAGTCAACTGAATGGCCCTCCCACTACCACCAAACACATTTTATTTGTACTGTGTTCCATGCTATTTAAGTCAATGCGCCTCCTAGTATTGTCATGGTAGAATGCTCTGTCCATGCAGGCAAAGTCTTATAAAGCACAACATTACTTCCAAGTGGCAGGGTTCAAACATGCCATTGGGGGGTGATCATGCATCATAATTCACTTGTGCCTTGTAAGACTTGAGATGGTTTTAACTTACCTTTTCTTTTTCTTTTGTGGTGAATATTTTCACTTGAAGATAGACTCCAAAAGACATTGTCTTTGTAGCAGTTTACCTGAGATCATGTCGGCATTTGTAAAAACCTCTGATTATTACACAAACTTCACCTAATAGATGAAGTTCGTCCCAACAAAAAAAAATATACTTTCTTAGACCTACACCTTTGAATGCAGGAGCAATAGAAAAACAAGAATTTTTAAAACAACTAGCTTGTGCGGCTCATATACATTTTCACTAGATATATTTCACATTCAAAAAGCAACTCGTTGTTCAACTAGCAGCATCAACATCTTAGCATAGGCACCAACATAATCAATGATCATCATGCAAAGCTAAAGAAATGTGTTTACAGAATTTTTCAGAGACCTTCTCTCACAATCAAATAGCATTGATACACCTGTACTCAGCTTATGGAATGTCCCCTCACTGTCACAACAAGAAGTATTGTACATGTCCAAATGCCTATTGAGGTGAAAGGAGATGGAAAGTATTAAAAAATTGCTTTCAGTTTGTTGTGGTCCTGTGGATGTATTATGGAATTCTTGATGATTGCACACACTGAAGACGTCTATTGTGAGAAACATGACAATTTTGAAGAATGGTGTAAAGATACCCCACAATGTGATAACTTAATGACATTTCGTAGTTGAAAATTATTGTTTGAGTTCAATGGAAAAAGTGCATGTAGCTCTTAGCTTTCTTTTCATTTTGACGATGATTATGCAAAAATAGTTTAGAATCATCAATTTGGGTAGCACAGATCATTTAGTTTCAAGCGTTAGAAATTATTGGTTTGAATTGCAAAGTATGTCCTGTGATTAAGTACATTTGACAGTTATATGAAGTGATATAAAACATACTGTGACTCTAAAATTAGGAAAAGTGGGGCAATAATCTACATTTTGAAACTACCTGAAAGAATAGTTCCTACAGTTTTCCACTTTCAAGCATCATGAACAAGTTTGTCTTGGCACCCAAAAATTTTTGCTTATGTAGATTTGCATATGAAACCACAACCTCAATTGGACGAGAAACCTATCAGAACCACAAAGTGGGATTTTAAATCAAAGAGGGTGGAAGTACAAGGGTTCTTATCATTGATAGTGGCGCAATGCTTTGTCAGTTTGACAGTTGGACACTGTTCAATTGTTTGGAAAGCAATGAATGGTTGGATGTTTCTTATAGGAAGTGTAGAAATTATAGTTGCAGAAACCAAAAGGGGTCAGTTACATCAACATTAGTCACATTATTTTGAATTCATATACTTCTGTCTTTTGTTTCACATTTCCAAGTTGGTAGCCATAGAAGGTTAAAAGGTTTCAATTAATTCATAAAAGTGAGCTTATAAGGCACATAATCTTAGGAAATCAAGAATACTGGATCTTGGCAAGGGACGTTATTGTTTGTACCCATACTTTTGAAGTTATTTATTCCATAATGTTTATGATTTACTCTCTTTTCCACCCTTGGGTTTTCTGCATATGTATTTTTATTTAATATTTCTAGAATTCAGTTATTTCTACACTATAGAATTGTTACTTTAACAGCTCAACACAAAGTTATCAAGTTCAGCAACAGCTAGATGAAGTCTGGTCCACACCAATATTTTGGCCAAACAAATGGATTCAGAGTACGTCAGATGTATCATATCATTTATTATAAACAAATCTAAAAACATGGAAAAAACAGAAAATCCAAAAAGCTACAAATCCAAAATACAAACCTATAAGTTGAAAAATCGGGATTCTCAGTGAGATTGAAGAGATTGTGTAACTTTACATGTGCAGAATTCATGCTAGTTTCACTGCAGAAACTAGATGCATCTAATAGTCAGGCCAAACATTTTTCACTGGCTTGCATAAACCTGTGCAGTAATAAGCCAGAATTTGTTGTGCAAAATTCAGGTCTCTAATTTTATGTTTATGCATTTATTTTATGTATATATGCATTATAATTTTATTTTTTATTTGTTTTTCAAACTAAGCTTTTCTATAAGTTTCAAACTTTTCAAATCAAAATATTTTGAATACAGTAACCATGGTTCAACATATAATTTATTGTTTTATTTCTGCTGCTAGATTTGATCTATTTCAGTTTCCCTTCAGAGAATGCTCAATATTCATTTAGTTAAAAACAATCTAAAAAGGTACTTACAAAAAAAAATATTATGAACTGTTTTTTGAAGTTCACCACAAAGTCTAATTCTGAAAAAAAAACAATCTGAGAAATCCCTTAAATCTTTAGTTCTAAAAGAAGTAGTTTAATATCCCTAACAAGAATTATCACTATTTGACATGAATCTTCATTCCGGATAAAAAGTATCTTACTTAAGGTCCAAAATGAGAGTGCCACCAGCATACAGGACAAAAATAAATTATAGGCATCCCAACGTGAGAGCATCACTGGCATTTGCATATATAGAAAAAATTTCCAGAAGTGGTGTGTTCTAGCGAACCTGAAGCAGAAGGGCTTGTTAACCATACTCCAAAGCTCCAAACCGTAAGCATCCCATTTGACCCAAAGAAGAACCCTCTAGGCCTGGCCTGCATCTCTTAGAAATGTTTTCACTTCTCACCAATAAATGGATTTGACTTCAGAATTTCTTAGTACAGTAATTGATGTCACTAAGATGGACATGATTTTCTAAAATCATATAGCTCCAAAGAATTTTAATGAATTCCTGAGGAAGATTTCTCAATATTCAAGAAAGAATATAACCCTAGCATGTTGCATCCAATCACGATGTATCCTTAGACTTTGGTCAACACAAAACAGTTAATTTGGATGGCATGTAGCAGGATTCAAGCACATATTACCAATGACATATGTAGAGAGTAAAGTCCGACCACCATTGCCAATTGGATAAGGCTCCTAACGCATTAATTATCATGAGCATTTTAAGTGCACTTCTCTACAAGAATGCATTTAAGTTTGAGGAGCAATGCCAAGCAGGTACAACCAGACCTCTCAGTCACATGGTCCTCCATTATCATATAGTTCTCTTTAATCCTTGAATACATTGATCTTTAGGGTTTTTAAGCTTGTTTTATTTATCAGACGCCCCCAATTCACGATGATCCAAGCAGCATCCAAAATTTTCAATTATCTTGATTTATATAAATAACTTTAAAATGGAAACCCAAAATCAGTGATGCAGAGCGTACCCAAGGAAAACAGTCAGGATCCATTGACAAAAGCAGCACCGACGCCATGGCAACAGAGGAAAGAACACCTGGGAAAAGCAGAGTAAATCGTTCAAAAGCAAGAAGCATCAACACCATGGCAGGAGAGGAAAAAACACGTAGGAAAAGCAAAATAAATTGTTCAAGTATAAAATCCAATTTCAAAGGTTTAAATATACAATAACTTTAACGTGAAATATACAAGCTCTGTTCACCCATACCAAACACACTGCAGATACAGAAAATCTACGTACAGCTCAAGCTACCATGATCAAAAATTTCTATCGCAATCTATTTTCTTGAAATCTCCAGAGAAAATGTTGAATTATCAACCTTCGCCGCATAGCAAAAATAGAAATCTATTGTTGCTTTAAATTCTGAAAAAAGCAGAATCAGTTTGCGTCGCGCTGAGAATATATAACGTGTTTAAGTGTGTCGATGGCGCGTTTAATGGAATGAAATGCCCAACGGTAAGTCTGACGTGGAAAAACTTAAAAGTTTGCTTTTAATTGTTTGTTTGAAGGGTAGAAATTTCGAAATAAGCAATCGTTCTAATGACGAGCAAGATTTAAATTACAAAAGGAAATGGATATTCTCATCCAATAAAATGTTCAACGGAAAAGTCTGACGTGGAAATGGCTAATGATTCTTTTGTTTGAAAAGTACATATTAAAAAAAATCACCGTATGATGTTTAAAATTAAAAACAAAATTGATATGGCTTAAATATAATCATGAAAGGTTAAATATAATCATGAAAGGTGGGGAAGAGGGATGGGAGGGATAGAGATATGGGTAAAAAGATAGAGGAGGATAGAGAGGGGCAGAGAGAGAAATAGGGTGGGAGAAAAATAAAGGGAGAGAGTGTTTGGCATGGATATAAAGAAAAATATATAGCGGTAGACAAAAAGATTTAGAAGTAGAGGGAGAGCGGAGAGGGGAGGGGGGATATAGAACGAGAAAATAATATAGAAAGAGAAAGAGCAAGAGATAGGGAAAGGGATGAGAAATATATAGCAAACATAAAAGAGAGATCAACTTCAACCAATCATTTCAACCCAATTATCCAAAGATGACATGTGTCTATTTTAGAGGTGGAAGTGCATTTTTCTTGGGAGACAGATTGATCTCTTAGTTTGATAAAAAGAAAGATTTAGTATCCTTATCCACAATAGAAGATTAATATATTGTTGTATATTCTTGTTGCACTCAAGTTTTGTGGATGAAGTAGACTTAAAAGGACATCAAAGTAGTGTATGATGAACCCATTCCAATTATGTGTGACAATACCAGTGCTATACACATCTCAAAGAATTTGGTAATGGATTCAAGGACTAAGCACATTTCCATTAGCTATAACTTTTTGAGAGAGAAGGTTGCAAAATAACAAGTCAAGTTGAAGTATGTTCCCACTAAAGATCACATTGTAAATATCTTCAAAAAGGCACTTTCTAAGGATACTTTTGAGTATCCATGGGAGAAGTTAGGGGTCATGTCCCTCCTTGTAAATAGATGCATAAGATGTGCATCTATCGAGGGGGAGAAGCTTAAGATATAGTCCTTGTCTCCTGGATTGAAGAGATTTTCTCTTCAAGGGGAGCAGGTGGTCTAATTGGCTATTGGTGGTAGAGGGAAGAATATGATAGGTTTTGATGAAGGGGGCGTAGTGAAGATTTGAAGGCCTTAGCCCCTTTGTTCTTGATGTCAAAGAGGGAGACATTGAATAGGCTCAATTTGTAAGAGAAATACTAGTGAAAGGGGGAGAGAGTGTGCAGATCTTGTGGAACAAAGAATAAGAAAATGTTTTAAAGATGTTGTGTGTTGTCATCAATGAGAAAGGGGGAGATTGTTGGTAGTTGGTGCTATCATTGATGTCAACCCTTTGCTTGTTGCAATTGTGACATCTTGAGATAAATGATGGTGATGTGGTGTTGAGAACACGATGATTGTGTTGTCAGTCATCTGCTAACATATTTGTGTTGGCTTTGGCATGTTTTCCATTGATGTCAAAAAGGTGTTTATCTCAAAATTATGATAAGGAGATGGTTATGTATATACAGGTTGGATGTGGTGCAAGTATGTGCATCATGTATTAATTGGTTGAGTGCATCATGTATCAGTTTGTTGATGCTACAGTGATGCAGTCAAGGATGGAGGATCCAACGAAGGATTGTCTGGAAACTTGCAGCCAATAACCATAACATCGAAAACCACCAAATACACAAAAATATAATCAACATTCAGTTCTCTATTATCATAGATAATCAATTACATCCAAGATGTCAGGTTGTAAGGCCTTCCCGGTTATGGCCAAATACAAAGATACAACTCAAGATCAACTACAGATCTTCTTTAAAACATACAACTCTCCATCCACATTCTCAGATCCAACACTTTGATCTTCTCTCTCAATCTGATTCCCTAAGCTAAGAACAAAATACAACTTAAATACAAAAGGCAACCAATAGGTCGGCCTACAATAACAAACATTGGAGAAACCCCCCGACCCAGATTTAGGTCCACACAATCCCCAATGAGATACCCCACTTTAATTACGCCACGAAAATTAAATGTATAAGTCGGTCAGATCAAGATAAACAACTCGGG
This sequence comes from Thuja plicata, assembly GCA_018584345.1. Taxonomy (NCBI): domain Eukaryota; kingdom Viridiplantae; phylum Streptophyta; class Pinopsida; order Cupressales; family Cupressaceae; genus Thuja; species Thuja plicata. The sequence continues at coordinate 2,242,031 of MU225392.1, forward strand.
AGAAGCAAACCGGGCAACAACAACAACTCAGGAACGAAGATCATCGAGCAATAGGAAAACCAACTCGAAACAAGCATACCCGAGCAATAGAAAACAAGTCAGAATAAGCATACCTAAGCAACAGACACCAACTTGGAACAATCATACCCGAGCAACAGGAAAAACTTAGAACAAGCATACCCGAGAAACAAGGTGACAAAGTACTTTACCGAGCAGCCTCCAAAAAAGCTAAAGAACAAAAGAAAACATGTTTTTGTTTGATACAGGATTGCCAAGGATCCTAGGATGCTCTTGCATCAAACACCCCAGGTAAATAAGATGTTCTCATAAAGGAAATCATGAACATCTTAAGGGAATCAGAACAAGTATCCCATACTTGTTCTTAACCCATATCTCCTCTTGCCCTTCATTCCATGTTGTCATGACTCTGTCCATTGTCCCATTTGACAAATTCATCAGTCTAGAACTTTTCTCATATCTTCTACCTGCAACTGACAGTAGTTGACACGGATCATCCTCGGTACTTTTAATACTATCAGTGTTTTGATGAACCACATTCTCATCCGACTGACTGATCAATGCAGCATCATCTGCATCTCTCTCTGTCACTAGTGTCAACATCTGCTGCACTATCTCAGCCAAAAATGCCATTTGTTTCTTAATCTCTGTAAGTTCCTTAGAGGTTTGATTCTCTTCTCCCTTCAATTTCTCCTTCCTTTCACCCATAGGTTCATCAATTCTATTTTCCTCATGTTTGTCACTGTCATTTGGACAACATCTGATAACTCCATATCCCTTAGTCCCTGCTTCCTACAAAGGTAGCAATTTATGCTTGGATCCATCATGCCTCACCACATAGGTATTTGCGCGACCATCAAACATAACATGTCTGGCATATTGCCAAGGTCTATCGAGCAACAGGTGACAAGCATCCATAGGCAACACATCACATAATATCTCATCATAATAAGATTCAATCTTAAAATTAACAAGGCATTGCTCCTCAACCCTAACCTTAGACACATCTTGTATCCAACTAATCTGATAAGGATTAGGATATTTTCTTCTTCCCAAATTTAACTTACTAACCATCTCTTCTGAAACAAAGTTCTCAGAACTACCACCATCAATTATGACATTACATACCTTATCCTTGCACTTACATCTGGTTCTGAACAAATTTCTTCTCTGTATTGGTTCATTAATACATGTAGCCAACCTTCTAGTGAGCATAACTTCACCTTCTTCTGTAGCATTCACTAGCTTTCCTCGGTCGTCAAGGTGAACTTCTTTTGAGGACATGACCAAGCCCTATGTCCCTTCTCACCACACTGAAAACAAGTACCGGTGATATTAATTCTTCCTTTTCTTCCATACCCACGATTGTAATCCTTAGTGGTTTGACTACTGCTAGATCCTACCTCAGTCTACTTAGGATTATTCACCACCTTACTCTCAACAGCTATGTCATCAATCTTACCACCTTGGTTTCTATTATTTTGTCTGCTCTCAAACCTTTTGTTCAGCTTCTCCTCAATCTTCAATGCCATCTGATAAGCATCTCCTATGGTTGTCATCCTAACAGTAAGTAACTCTTCCTGAATACTGGCTCTCAAGCCATAGATATATCTAGCAACTTTCTCCTTGTCAGCTTCTAAATGTTAAGTCCTAATTAGGATCCGATAAAACTCCTCGATGTACTCTTGCACTGACTTGTTTGTCTGCCTCAAACCTTGTATCTTCTTGAACATCTCCAATTCATAATCCACTGGAATGAATTGCTTCTTCAACTTTTCAACCATTCGGTTCCATCTGATGAGCTTGTCTTTACCTCTCTGAATTATTTCCAATTGAACTTCTCTCTACCATATGTTTGCATGACCTTTTAGCTTTATCTTTGCAAACTGAACTCTATCAGGATCTTCCACTTCTTCATACTCAAAGTATTCGTCCATCTCATTAATCCAATTGATCAACTCTTCTGGCCTAAGGCTTCCAACAAATGTAGAAACTTCAATCTTAGGTCTTTTCCCAGTTTTAGACATAGCTCTCAGAAATCTAGCCTCCTCTGGATCTCTGACATCTTCTTCAGCTTCTTCGAAATGATCTTCTTCATCAGACTCTTCATCATTATTTCAATTTTCTCTAGACACATTCTTTCTTTGTAACTCCTCTCGCAGATCTCGCACTTGCTTCTGCAAAGCCCAAAAATCTTCAAGATTGAAATCCTCCTTATGTTCTTCCTCTGTGATCTCACGAGTTTTCTTCGGAGGCATCTTTGCTCCACAAATCTCCAGAAATTTGAAATCTAACTCCTTCTCTAGAAATTGAAACTCTGCTCTGATACCACCTGATGCAGTCAAGGATGGAGGATCCAATGAAGGATTATCCAAACTTACAGCCAATAACCATAACAACGAAAACTACCAAATACACAGAAATATAATCAACATTCAGTCCTCTATTATCATAGATAATCAATTACATCCAACATGTCGGGTTGTAAGGCCTTCCCGGTTATGACCAAATACAAAGATACAACTCAAGATCAACTACAAATCTTCTTTAAAACATATAACTCTCCATCTAGATTCTCAGATCCAACACTTCGATCTGCTCCCTCAATCGGATTCCCTAAGCTAAGAACAAAATACAACTTAAATACAAAAGGCAACCAACAAGTCAGTCTACAATAACAAACATTGGAGAAACCCCCAAACCCAGATTTAGGTCCACACAATCCCCAATGAGATACTCCACTTTAATTATACTACATAAATTAAATGTAGAAGTCAGCCAGATCAGGATAAACAACTCGGGAGAAATAAACCAAGCAACAACAACAACTCAGGAACGGAGATTACCGAGCAATAGGAAAACCAACTCGGAACAAGCATACCCGAGCAATAGAAAATAACTCAGAACAAGCATACCCGAGCAACAGACTCCAACTCAGAACAAGCATACCTAAGCAATAGGAAACAACTCGGAACAAACATACTCGAGCAACAGGGTAACAGAGTACTTTACCGAGCAGCCTCCAAACAAGCTAAAGAACAAAAGCAAACATATTTTTGTTTGATACAGGATTGCTAAGGATCCTAGGATGCTCCTACATCATACAGTATGATGTGTTACTGAGGTGATGTGGACATAAGGCATTATGTGAGAAATATGATGTGTACTGAGCTGATGTGGACAAGCTTACAATGAGTGATTAGATTATGTCATTATTGTGATAGGAATTGACAACTACACAAGAAGTTCGGTAACTCAGAATGATTGTATTTCAAGTGTCTTTGTTCACTTGGTAAAACAATCATATTGTATTCTCTGCATCATGTGAGTGTCATGGCTTAGTGATCTTAATAACAACATATTGTATTTGTATTTCCTAATGGAATCAAGGTATGGTCAACTAAAAAGTATATGAGCACATGAAGATATGTAAGACATACAGGTTTAGAGAGAAGTGATAATGTGCAGAGTCTAAAACTACAAGTTATTGCCCTCGATTATAGTGATAATAGTCATAGTTGTTATGATAACCATTACAATCATAGTACTATTTATGATCACTATGGAGTTCTTTCGTCATTACAGAGTCCATCATTGTCTTATTTATGATGTTACATACATTAGTGAATGATTTGAAGTGTAGATTAGCTTCTGTCACTTGGGCAATAGGAAAGTTTGTGTGACGATAGGAAGTCTAATAAGTAATGACATGGTAAATGATAGAGGATTTTAAAGTAGCATTTGTTAAGATTTTGTTGAAGGGTGTGAAGGTGTTTAAGATCGTGGCAGGTGTTAATCACTTAATGATAAAAAAAGTTTGAAAGTTTTTGTTCGAAGTTTATTAAAAAGAAATTTGTGTACACGGTTGGAATGTAACGGCTAATATAGTTTGTCAACAATTTTGGCCTTCAACTATCATTTGAAACTGCACAATAATACCTTTGTGGTAATTCTCTTTTGATGGATATAAGAAAAGGATTGTATAATGTTGAAAGGTTGGAGAACCTATGGTTTGCATAGAGCATGTGAAAGTTATGAAATGTATTGTTGAGGAATATCGAAAGCTGAGAGTTGGTTGCAAACCGTTGAATGGTATGGGATGATGAAGATTGATTGTGTGTCTTTCTATTTTGGGTGTGTGAAGAATGAGGATTGTATATGTACGGGCTTAATGAAAATAGAATGAAGATTAGTATGAAGATATGAAGGAGGTTTAATTAGTGTTAAGATTGGAAAAAGGACAGAGACTTATTGATGGAAGTAAAAACAATAACAAATAGAGGATATAAGGTGTGAATGAAGGAGGTATCTGCACAGACACAAAGAATGGATGACTAAAAGAGAAAAAGGTGTGAAGGAGAACACATGGTATGGAGAGATTTCATGCAAACACCATTTGTAGAGAATAGAATATAGGGAGTATATTTGTTGTTGTAGACAAGGTTGTTGCAAATCAATTTGTATGATATATTATTCAAAGAGGTTTGGAAAAGATACGTGAGTTAAGACTTGATTAATGTATGCTTATTACTGAAGTGTTGTTTGTTGATGTAGTGAAGGTTTAATCATAACGGTGAGAAAATGTGTTGAAAGAAGCAGGGATGAATTGCTTACAGAGAATGTTTGAGTGAATTTTTGTTCATTTCTTGAAGGTGCAAATATATATATCAGTTATACTAGTATTGTATTTGCAGGTGTATTTATGAGATGGTGTGTTGGCATGTTTATCATTGAATGATGCAGATGAGAGGAAGAGTGATAGCACCCATCTTTTAGGGGTTGATCACAATGTTCTTATTTTGTCTTGATTATCATTCTTAATAAGAGAAAATTGTAAGGTGGAGATTTGTGAAACAGAGATAAGATCAATGTGGTCCAGTATTTTTTAGATCTTTTATATGGAAATGAAGTAACCCTCTGATCAAACATTATTATTTGTATATTGAAAGCGATTGGTGGTCCTGGAAGTGGGTACTTCTAAATCAGAGAGGGGTTGGTGCTCCTTGGAGTGGGTGCTCCTAAAGATTGTAAGGGGGTTGATTCTCCTAGAGTTGTAGCTCTAAACTTGTCCATTCATGCCCAACAAAAGACTTATTTACAATGTTTTTTTACCCTTGGGGATTTTCCACTATAAACCTTGTCTCAAGTGTCTTTCTTGCATCTTAAGTTTTATAATTGCAATTTCTTATGGTGTTAACTTTGTTCTATAATCTGATGCAAGTAATAAAACCATTGTGTTGAAGTTTTTATTATCATTATTTTGTGAGGGTCTCGGATTCACCCTTCCCCCCTTCTTAGTGATCCTAGTATTTCAACAACTAGTATTAGAGAAGGGTTCCCTTTCAGAAGTCTAACCGAATTGGGTTGGTCTTAGTAGAAGGAATACCATGGGTAAGAAATGTAGAAACAAGATGAAAGATTTGTCTAAAAAGAAAGGGTTGACTGATATTCAAGTTGTTGATATGTTTTCTTATAATTTGGATTCTAAAGAATGTAATGCAAATATGTTTTATGAGTATCAAAATGATCTAGAATCAGATGGAGAGGAAGGTGTGGTTGATCTTGAAGAAGAATTTATTTCTTCTCTAGATGTGATCAAGAGTCTTAAAAGAGAAAATCAGGATCTCAAGGTGCATCTTTAAGAGAGTAATAATGTTAATAAAGTGATTGTATAGAATCGTAGTGAAGCTAAAAAGATTATTGAATTTTTGAAAGTTCAAATGATAGAGAGGAAAAGGGAAGAAGAGAAATTGGAGGTTAAGTTTTAAAAACAAGGATTATTTATGTAAAATTTTAGAAAATGAATTTTCTTCTTTGAGAAGAAGTTTAGATAATGATTCCTTGTTAAAAGAACAAACTCTAAAAGACAATCTGGATATAGGTCTGAAAACTGAAATTGAAGAGCATAAGAGGACAGAAGATGTAGTTAAATCTGATTTGGAAGTTAACAAGATGGAGTGTCTAAAGCTTGAAGGAGAAGTAGTTTCTCTAAGGAAAGATAATGGAAGGGTAAATGATCGGTTTGAAAAGAGACATAAAATTGAACGAAGTACCTTCACACTAAATGATATTTTGAATAAATAGAAGCATTTTAATGATCCTAGTGGGTTAGGATATGAGGTTGGAAAAAATTCCACAACCAAAGGTGAGATTGAATGTGAAATAATGTTTGCAACAACAGATGGAAAGAGTTTTAAGGTTAGAGAAACCCTGAGATTGAAAGTTGATATGAACTATCATGTTTTTGCTCCTAAGGTTGAAGAGAAGAAGAATTGTGAAGAAGGATAGTTCAAAGGCATCCACAAAGAAAGAAGAAGTGATAAAAAAAGTTCACTAGATTTCCACCTTCTTGGAAAGACCAAACAACAAGGTATGACTATACAGTTTTTGTTTATTTCTATTCATGTAATGCTTATGGTTACAAGGTTGCAATTTGTAAGTTTATTGATAAGAGATGGCATTGGTTTTCAAGAAGAAATTTATTTGCTTCAAAGAGTCAAATATGTTTCAATTGTCACAACTTTGGCCATAAGATTGAAAATATTAGAGTGTCTAGTATAATGTCTATAAAGTCAATTAGAGGAATTATATTCTTGAGAAATAAGAGTATAATATGCTATTGCTGCAATAATATTGGTCATACAGAAAAGAATTGCAGATCGAATCTTGTAAAACAAATCAAGAAAAGTAATTCTTATGAGAAGAAAAATAAGTTCAAGTTGACATGGAAGCCAAAAGAAATAAAAAATGATCAAGGTAACAAGAAAATAAGATCCACTATGGTCCGGAAAAGAAAGCATAACCAAGCCGATGATAAAGATGAATCCAAGAAAATGCACTGTGCACTCCATGCACATGTGATTCCATCTAGGTCCCGAGGAGAAGCATAGATTCAGGGAGACTCCATCATGGTAATACCTCTTAACCCTGAGAAGAAAACAATAAGGTATATAAGTGGTAGAATAAGACATGGAAACATGAATTTTCTATCATTAATACAAGGTGACAAAGAAAAGACATGATTATGTTGGTTCTTCATTTTATCTTATTCTGATTACACTGCTCATTTATGATAACTTGCATACTAATTTTATGGAGTTGATTGTGCATATATATATATATATATATATATATATGCAATCAAGTACAGAAGCAATGGACAACCAACTTGTTAATATTGTGTGTTGATCTCAAAAATAAGTGGTTGCAAGGTTTTGACAGTCTTGGAGCTATAACAATGATAACCTTGGCCATTGTCCTATGATATAACAAATTCTCTACATTACAATTTTTTAAGGTTGTTTAGTGTAGATTTGATGACTCCATTCATCTCATGTCATTTAGACGATAGGAAAGATAGAAGATAATGAATACTCTTCTACCATGATGTGGCATGTGGTCTAATATCTTTTGAAGTTATCTTTACTATCTTTATGTCATATGTGTTTCCACTAACATATTTTTTGTAGTAGTACAAGTTTGAAAGTGGAGTGATAGTTCATAGGTGAGTTTGATGGTTTGATGGCTCAACTCAAAATGATAATTCATCATGACAAAGGCATCATGTACATTTGAAATTCATCGATCTGAGTCACTAAGATCAGTAGTCACAACGTCTCCAAATGATTGAAGTCCACAAGTGGTTGCAATAGTTTAAGTTGTGATAGCTTATAATGCTTAATTGGTGCAGTCGGTGGTCTTATTTGGTGATTGGACAGGGAAATCTATAACTCACAAATTAGATTTTAGCATGACCGTACGAAGAAAATAAATATGACATTGTAAAGGTAATTTCAAAGGCTAAATGCTCACATTTGAAGGGATATTATGATGATATGAATCAGATACATAGGGAATAGTCACCCTAGTAAGGACATAAATGCAAGATGCATAAGTACAAAGCTTAAAATTATACTTGCAGAGGTCAAGAAGTTTGAGAAAGAAAAAATTTCATGGTCATCTTGAATGAGGTAAATTGGAAAAATCAAAGTAACACTGTTCTTTTCAAAGAGCGGAAGCAACACAAGTAGAAGACCAATAAAGAAGACTCCAAATTTAGTATAAAGACAATATGTTGATTACGGGTGTCAGTTTGACAGGAATGAAGGACAGTGAGATTTCTCACAAAATAACATTTAGCATGATATTATATTAAATAAACTAAGTGACACTCATGGATATGGTCAGAACATAACAAACAATATGAGGTTGTAAGAAGTTGTCGTGTAGGCTTTTTAGAAGTATTTTGATTTATTGAAGAGAAAACATAGTGGATGACTAATGCAAGTTCCAAGAACACTCTGAGTAGAAAATACAACATAAAAATAGGAATAAGAAGTTTTAGAAGTGATAAGTATGTACACGCATGTGCAAATGGACTATCATATGATAGACATTTGTAAGGAGAAGTGCAGGCATGAAGATAGGTTAACAACAAGTGGTACAAGGTTGTATATTCATAACATTGATGATAGTATGTGATGTTCATGATGTTTTTAAATGATGAGTATTTGGTGTTATAGTAGAAGATGTTGAGGGTATGTGCAAGATCATGGTATACTAAGCTATGGCCTTAAGTGGCAATGAAAAATCAGAAAATCAGGGTTAGTCAACTTGACGTAAAAATTTGAACATCTTATCAACCTTATGTGAAAACGTTGTAAGAACATAATCTATAGGAAATTGAATGTAGTTTCTAAACTAATAACCCTTGTCTGAAAAAAAATTAATCTAATTGTTCAATATTTTAGATTTCAATGCAGTAGTACAAAAATTTTAGGAAAAAGATAAAAAGTACGTGTATGTCTGACTAGATTAATCACAATCAAATGATGATATATTTTCACAAGATTTTAAATATAAGTAGTAGACTCATGCCCGGATGTGACGCATATTTTTGTGTAATTTTTTACCAAATAAATAATTAATTATGAATTTTCTGATACAACTTATTCAAAATATAAAAAAACTCGTGTCTGACCACCTTAACTAATTCTAAACTTTACAAAATTGCCAAAAAAAAAATCTTATAGTAGGCAAAACATAGAATGTGACGCATGTTTCGGATTTCAAAAAGGTTAAACCGTTTGAAAGTTATAGTTGTTTTTCAATCAGGACTTTAGAGATAACTCAACTAGAAAATAAGTAATAATTACTTACTGAACTCGAATTCTGACAGCAATTATCTTGATGGAAAGCTGATAACATCTTTAAGAAACCCTTTTTGTTTCATCAATTTTGGGTAAAAAAGGTCGTCAGCTACATTCTCTAAGTCTGGAGATCAGAGGAAATATGGTGAACATGTCATTTGGGTTGACCATCCATGTTTGGCATTGGAAAGCCAAAACCCAAAGCAACTACCAAGCCTAATTGTATATCTGATATTATCATATATCCGATATCTCCTGCCCAAATACAACATTTTGATTTCAAACCTCTTTTCAATTTTATGATTAAAGTTTTTTCAATTTTATGATTTTATATTTTTACTTTATATATTATAAATTTCATTTGTTTTAACATTAATATTAGATGGTAATAGCATTAGTACTATATAATTAGTATGATATTATTTATTTCTCTATTTTATAATAGTATAATATTAGTATTAATTATTTATTAATATTTATAGTATAACACTAATACCTAGAGAGAGAGAGAGACTACTCTCTCTCTCTCTCCCTCTCTCTCTAGAGTTCCTACATAGAGAGAGAGAGATAATTATAAATATAATATTAATATTAATATAATATTAATATGATATTAATATTAATATAATATTAATAATGTTTAAATATAATAGTAATACATAAAGTAAAATAAACATTCAAAATAGGATGAAAATGAAAATCTTGAATCCAAATTTGGGCGGGAGATATCGAACATCCGATAATATCGGACATCCAATATTATCGGATATCCAATATGCTTTACTGGTATCCGAAAGCAAAAATTTATTCTCTGGGTCCCTGTCCGAGAAGCACATTTTTCTGCAGACAATTTCACGGGAAATTAGTTGTGAAAGACAAAAAAACACTTTTTTGACCCTTTTTGTTAGAATCTCTATATTATCAAAGTTTGCATCACCTTTTTGGTCTCACCATGGGGAGTAGTAGTCGTCGAAAGAATAAACGGAAGAGGAAGCTCCCAAATGAAGAGATTGAAGTGTATAGAGAAATGGATAGGGTTGCCCATCGAAATAAGAGACAAGGTATGTTAAAAGATGTGGGCATAGGCCCACCCTTAAATGCAGTTTCAAGTGAAGAAGAACATGAATTTGAAATGATTTATGACAATAATATTGAAAATGAGAATGTAGGGATTGAATATGAAAATGTAGGTTTTGAAAATGAACATGTAGATGTGGACAATGGAAGTGTGGACATTGACAATGACAATCCACTATTCTAATATGAAGGAATTGACAATGATAATGGTGCACAAGAACCAAATCAACATTACACATCTCCAAATTATATGAGAAATGAAGTCCCATGTGAGGAAGAAATACAAACTCTAAATTTGAGACCTTCAAGAACAACAAAATGGTTACTTGAAATTGATGAGAACATAATGAGCAATTTCGATGGAAAGTGATCAAAAAGAACCGTTTGGTTGTGGGTTTCAAAACTTTTTGATCAATGTTTTATCCACAAGACATTGGTTGAGCAATGCCAATTGTTTGTGCAGTTGTTAAAGATGTAGAAAATGAGACCTATTCTAGCCAAATTGAAGATTAGTGTGAACAAGAAAAAGGAGAGGAGTGCTATTATTGTGAGAAATCTTATAGTGCTCTCAATTCCATTGGGAAGAATACCAAGGAAAAAGAAAAGAGAGCCGCTAGGAGGGTTATTACAACCTCCTTAGTAAGTCATCATTTGAGAAAGTCACGTTTGATTAGACAAACTTGTGTTGACTTGAACCTAAATCGTAAAACTTTGGATAGAGCACTTGCAAGAAGAGAAAGACTTGATGATCCTCTTCAAAATGATACTTGGGCTTATGGTGGGAGACTTCCATGTTGTGATAAGAAGCTTACCAATGATGTGAAGGATCAAATTCAACTATTTTGGCAATCTAACTCAAGAGTGTCACCAAATGTGAAGGATGTCTTGAAGTTGAGAATTGGCATTCAAGACCGCACCCCGCATCCAAAACATTATGTGGAGCTGAGTCAAACAATGTTGTTCAAAACATTTTGTGATACACATCCAACATTGCAAATATCACAAAGAGCTTTTGAATAATTGAAGCCTTTTTTGTGTGTGCCTCTTAAGATTCAAAATACCTATTGTTGCAAATATCATGTGGAGTTTTCAATGCATCATGAATTGTTACGATCCATTCATTTTACTTTGTTAGAGTAATAGTACATTTGCCTTTATAATTAAATCACTTCAGTTTAATTATTAAAGCTAACTATTATTCTATTCACTTAAGCTTGTCATTTGTAGGTGCATAATAATTAATATATTTATTAATTATTAAATGCACAAACCTAGCTTTCTCCGGCTTTAGGGTTTCTCACCTTATATGTCACTTTTGTAATTATTGTACTTATCTTTTTGGAAAATAATAATTTTTTCTCTCACTCCGCTGAGATTTTCCAAACCCTAGCTTCTGTCTCTTTGGCTTCCATTCAGTATCAGGTATTTTCATGCAGGTGTTCTTGGCGAGCTGTGAAGTTGGATTTCTCAACTTCTACATGGTATCAGAGCCACCCTGTCGCTGCCTAGTTTGAAAGTTTTTGAAGCTACGATTTGAAGATGACAGCCACAACTTTTATGGGGTTTTTCTGTCACTTTGAAGGAGGCACCATTTTTTTGAGTCGTTTGAGCAAAAACGGACTCCACCATTGCGTTCAGAAGGCCCGAGAGAGTCGAAATACCTATAAACTTAGCTGGTTTTGGTCACAGTGACCCCAGAGAAAAAAATTGACCTCCAAGGCCGTACAGGCATGATTTTCGAGAAAAAAATTAAAAAAAATTAAAAAAAATGTTTTTTCACATTTTTTGGTGCGCACGGAGCGCAATCGGGGCGCGTTGCCCCCGCCGCCACTGCGGCCTGGCCCCCTTCCAGCGCGCCGCCCACCGGCCGCCGTAGCCGCCACCTGTAGTGTTGCGCACGGGAGCTGCCGGTTCTCCACCGGTCAGCCACCAGTTCTCCTCCCTCCGCCACCGGTCAGCCACCTATGCAGTGTAGAGTACGGTGCTGATGTCATCGATGATGTCAGCGACCAAAAAAAAAATTCTGGTGGAATTCAAATTTTCTGGCAAGGTTTTCTATTTTCCAGCGATAGCGACGACCGTCAATTTTTTTCTCGTGGACAGTGACGGGCGTTTGAACGTCAAATTTTTTGTCATCTCTTTGTTTTTCTAGAGAGTCATCTTTCGGAGGGGCACTTGGTTTTTTGGCCATATCTTGGGCAAACGGTGTTCGTTTTCAAAAAACAAAATATCATCGGAAAGGTGTTTCCAAACCAGACGCGATGATGCTAGTCTTGTTTGCTGATTCAGCCATTTGAGCTCCTATTTTTGGTGTTGAAGTAGAGGCTTTGTTTTCATCCCTCTCTACATCTGGCGTTCAAGTTTTTTTCTAGTTTTTTGTGCTTTCAGTAATTGTTTCTTTGTTGTACGGGGGTTAGAATTATACTTTGTGGGGGGTGATTTTTCTTTCTGTCATTTACTTTCAGAAAATGACCCTTCTACTTTCATCTTTTTCTTCTCTCAATGTCAGACCCCTCTGTGGCCCGGCTGACACCGCACAATTACCACACCTGGAAAGCACACATGACCAGGCTACTCATGTCACGTGGCTTATGGTCATGCCTAGATGAAAATAAACCTGTCCTATAGCGTCCTTTTGAGATTCTTCAACACAGGAATAAAATGGATGAAGCCATGGGCTTGATTGAACTGAACATTTTTTACAGTCTCCTCTTTCACCTGGATGGGTTGACAGCTCCTAGGGCCATTTGGGGCAAGTTTTCAGATTTGTTTGGCACAGTGAATGAGTTCCGGGTACTACAACTTAATGCAAAGATGACCACTTTGACACCTACCAGCTTTCCCACCATTGAGGACTTCTTGATGAAGTTCAAGTCTCTGCACTCAGTTTTGCAGGGATGTGGGAAAACCAAGACAGATGATGAGTGTATCTTCTTGATACT
>MU225392.1:2272870-2286596 GCA_018584345.1 Thuja plicata
TGTTTCCCCCCCCCCCCCCTCTTTCAGTGATCCTACCTTTCTAACAATTTGTGGGGTAATGCAGGGTATATATTAGATGTATTATTGTTGTGGTATTATGGTGTTGCAGATTCTTATGTAGGTGTTCTCTATGTTGTGTTGTTTGTGAGATGTTGCAGTTGTATGTGCGTTAATAATGAAAGTTACTATTAAGATGTGGATTATAAGAATGACATTGTTAAGAAGAGGATTAGAACCCTTAACATGAGGATTAGATCCATGAAAATATCATGGGTGACATAACATTGAAGTGTGTATTTGTAGAGAAGTGCTCTTGGCAACTACCTAGAAGAATATTTTGCATTCCTCCATGTTTATTGGTATGACTTTGTTGTTTGGAACATAGATTGTATATTTCACTCCCATATTTTTAGGTCCATATTATTGTCATTGATGTTTTAAAAGAATGCAGTGTGTTGGTAGTTTTTGTGTCTATCGGGACTGGTCTAGGAAATGCTCTGCATTTCTCTACATTGACTTTCATAGTTTTTTGGATTAGAGGGAATGTTCATAATATCTATGTGATGTCTTGGTTCAATTTTATGTTAGATATATGTATCAAAAGTTTGTTTTCTGTAATGTGCTTGATGACTATGTTTTCTTGGTCTTCAAGTCATGAATAATCATGTACAAAAATGGTTATGACAACTTGACTATTGAAGAAATGTGATATCTATTTTTGGGAATAATATTAGATGCTCAAATAACATCTGTATGTGGTCCATATAGTGGTAATTATTCTCTTTACTTTTGAAATATGTCTAGAATTTCTTTATAGGGTTGTTTGTGGCTATCTAGCCAGTATGGTTTGCTCTCATTCTTATGTCATGTTCTTGACTGTGGTAGAGGATGTGTTGAGTTAGTATTGGGTCTTAATTTTTTGTGTGGAGATCCATATTAAGTGGTTTCATTTTGAATATGTATTTTTGGGCTGACTAACTATTACTAAACATTCCCCTGTTCCTAATTTTGGAGGATGTGTGCCAAGTGTATGTGATGTTTGGGATCACATTGGATATTTTTTTGTGTGTTTTGGGTCCTCTCTATCTCTTTGATACGACCTCTTTCACCACAATTATATTTTGGTGGCTAACCTCTAGGATTTTCCCATTGTCCCTTGTTTTGATCGACCTAATTATTATAAACATCATTGATCCAGACGGTATAAATAGTTCAATTGTATCAATTGTAAAATGAGAGAAGTATGTGAATTGAGAAAGATAGAAATTTGAGGAGTTAGTTATGTGTAGTGTAATTTGTGGAACTAAATTGATAATTATTGCTAGAGACATCATGTCAAAAGCATCTACATTCCACGCACATTCTAAAGAGAATGTTGGAAGCAGTTTTCTAAAGGCCTATTTCATTATACTTCATGTAATTTATCTTGTGTTGAGATAGTGAGTCTCTTATTTAGTTCCTTTGTATCTTTCCCTAAGATAGTGTGTCTTAGCAAAAAGTCTAGCAGTGAGCCTCTTGTAATTTTTTTAGTAAAATTTTAGATGATTCTTATCGTGGTTTTTCACTCCTTGTGGTTTCTACATAATTTGGTGTTATCTTGTGCATTGGTTTTGAATGTTTTATCTTTTATTTCTATTTTAAAAAGTTACAAATTTGAAATCAAAGTAAAAATTTTAATTTGATAGGAGATTGATTCAACCCCCCCCCCCCCCCTCACCCAATCTCTTAGCCTCTAAATGTGATACAAATTAACAACAAGAAGAAAAAAAATGCATGAAGAAAACATAATAAAAGAAGCCACTTTCAAAGCATAACATTTCAACCCTATCCAAGACCACCTTTGTCTTATTACTATCTCAACTTCTTTGTTTTATTCTCTATAACTTTCATGGTCTTTTCCTTTTGATTTCTTAGAATGGAAATTGATAGTTTTATGTAACAATTCTCCCTTATAAGAAGAACTTCTGACATGTCATAATTGTTCATTGTATTTTTTCTCATTTCTTATAGCCTTGATTCACCTAAAACTTCTTCATAACTGGGCTTACTTCTTGAATTTTACCCATATCCATTATCTAATATAGGAGGATCTTTGACATGTGCCATATTTATCTCTACCTTCACAAGACAATTATCTCAAACTAAACACCTCTTTATATTGTCACTTACAAACTTTTAGCATCTTGCTAACTTGATTTCTCTTAAAACATAACTTATTATCATTGACAAGATAATTATAAACATAATAGAGGGCCTTACAAGATAATTTAAATGAAAAGCGATAGGAACCTTTAAAGCATGATAGAAACAAATAATTTTTTCTATGGTTTTGAATGCTTTCATTTACTCATTATCATAGGGAATCCTATCTGTGACACAACATTAAATTTGAAAACTTCATGATTGTTTAAAAAAATAGAAGCCCTTGACAACAAAACATTCACTATAACAAAGATGGTAAAATAGGGTTTTCACAATAATTACATTTTTATTGATGTCTTGGTTACTTCACAAGACTTACTAAATCACTATAACATCTTTGTATCCTCCCTCAAAACCATAAGTAACATGCCACTATTATTTCTCATTATGTAGAACCCAATAAACCTTTCCTATCGATTTCCCTTTTAAAACTATCTTCTTTGATATCTCCATCTTTGCATGTTCTTGAATGAATGGAGGATGATAATCTCTCAAATTTGTGTAGTGATTTCAATCCTTATTTCTTTTAATATGGATGTATATATATGTTATTCTAAATCCAAGCCTGCGTGACATTGAAAATAAAAGCTAATCAAATCCAATGTTGGATGCATCCTTTGGCTATGAGATTAATTCCAATGGTATTGAATCAAATAAATTTTGTATTATGGTTCCCCATTTAGTATTGAAATGGCCTTGACCGCCCTGAAAGTTTTTAAGCACATGGAAAGGGACTCAAAATATCACATGAAACCTTAGAAAGCTTTCCTATTCCTATTAGAACTCTACCTAGATCAAAAATTAATTTCGCTCTAAAAGCTCACACATGTTAAAAAGGATTTGTAAACATGTTTGATAAAAGTGACTTTGAAACATGACCAACACAATAATTTTTTCCTTTGAGGATATTTTCAGACTTTAATTCTTAAAATACATTGAACTTGGCACACAATCTTGTGATGGATAATTTGTGCGAGGATACAATATATGTTAACAATAACCTACTAGGACTATTTGGATAATGACCCATTCCATAGAATGTGTATGAATGGATTAGTAGGGATCACCTTCTCCCAAACTATGAAGGTGTTGAGTCATTTAAAAGGATATTGCTTAATATTCATACTTTCTCATCAACCCTTGAATGACAAAGAAAACTAGTTATTATTATGTGTGTAACCAATTTAAAGTGATAATTGCTAATGGTGGTATATTGGCATGTAAACAAAAATATCAAGCTGGTACAAATTTGTTGGAGATTATTCTCTACTACTTAACATATGTATTTTATTTTATTTGAAGGTAGTTGCGACATGGTCTTGGACAATCAATCACATTGAGACCCATCCCATGGGATTTCACTAAAATGTGGAAGGAATTCAATACAATTGGATACTAATACACCTTAAAGAGCTCCTCCCAAAATGTTATTGCAGTGGCCCTAATCTTTGTGCCATAAAGATGACCCAAACTATAAACTCAATTAAATATGGTGAATCAATAATCCTTGATAAGAACTTGTTTCTTTGAAACACATACATTTTTATTGTCTTAATACCCCAAGGATCATGGAGTCAAATTTATTCCAACTATTATACAATATTTATATTAATTTATTTTTGTGGAGCTGGATTATCTTTATTAGTATGCATATTTCCATTCATTGTTTCATCCTTATCACTTTCTACCCTTGCCCATGCTTTACCTCAAACCAAATTTTCTACCTCTATGCTAGGATTATTTCCATCTTATGTGGCTATGATCCCACCTTTCATAGCAACTTTTAAGACTTTCTTATTTCAAGTTGCATGAAAGACAATTAAAATTTGGCTTAAAACATCATCCACTAACTAAAGGTTGGATATTGATAATATTTAATGAATGTTGGAAACTTATTGTTCAGATGAGTTGCATTGACATAACATATTCATTTGGCTCTACGGCTCCTTTTTGTAGCATGGTGTACCATAGTTCTTCCCTTCCTTCCATAATTTAAACACTTTCCAAAGTTATAATGAATAGTTGAATTTTCATCTCTCACATCCCCACCTTTATAGATGTTTTCTTCCCTTGGTGAAGATTGAAACCAAAAAATACAACGTGGAAACCTCTCCACTACTATATATAGTGATTTCCACAACTCAAGCTTTGAGGACAAGGATTTCCAAGATAAGAGCGCATGCCTAGACCCTTATTATGTCATAAACTTGAATTAGTATTTTGGGCACTATAATAATCATAGCTAATTATTTAGTTAGTAATGCATCATGCAGTTGTGTCCCACAAACATACTATATACTAAGTGCATATTGAGTGTATAAATTGATCTCACATGAGAATAACACCTTGAAGTTATATTTCACACTAGACCTTTACTCTTAAGAAGGTTACCCCCGTAAATAGGATTGAGATACTTGTTACATCTTAATGAATATAAGTATATTTATAACTATTTTCCAAACATTACATTATTTACACATTAGTACACTATTCAATGATATTTTGTAGATAAATATCTGACATAAAGAACCTAACAAAAATTTCTACACCAAATGAAATATCTGACCTAACCAAAAAAAAATTCAACTAATGAACCACACTCAATAGAATCTAGTCAAAATGATCAATAGCTGGACCTAAGCATATACCTAGAATGTCCACATTCACATCTTCTTAACTTTTGCTATAAATTAACACACAAAAATCATAAAGTTGATATTTTAAAAATTACAGATTTCGAGATGTTTTCAGCTACCAAATGAGCAATAATCTATAAATATAAGTTTTTAAACCTTACCAACCTGTCCAAATAGTCTGGTTGAAAATACTGAATTATTGAAAGAATCTTATTCTTAGCTATCCATCCGCTTCTGTAAACGTGACTGTCAAAATCCATCCTTGGAAATCGTAGCAATGGATCTCAATTAAATCAATTAAGATTCCTGCTTGATGAATTGATTCATTTTCTTACTACCAGCAGATAAATATCCGTGACTTCCCACGCGCTTACACTCCGCGTACTATTTATTTATTCGAATCCCATCACTATTCAAATAGCGTAGTATGTATTTATTCAAATCCATCTCTATTCAAATACCATAGTATTTATTTATTCAAATCCATCTCTATTCAAATAGCGTAGTCTCTCTTCATTTCTGTGGAAAACATGGCACGCAGTTGGTGGGCATTTTTCTTCCTAATTCCCCTCGTGATCTTCATGAATTCACCTCCCATTACACAGGCTCGAAAGCCACCTTTACTTTGTTGCACAGGTAATGTATAATTATAACAGTGAAATATGTATGATAAAATTTGGAATGAATATGAATACATATCGTTTTGTTATTGTTTTTTCAGGGGCAAGTGAGAAAGTGAAAGAAGAGAGGAGGGAGCCATTTGTACCTCCAACTCCAATGGCGCATGGCAACCAGCCTTATATGAAGCCTGGGACGTTCATTTCGCCACCTCCCTTGTTTGTATGATCGTCTGCCAGCTCCAATTCAGTTGGGAAAACTTGGTTTCGATTGTTAAACTGTTTGAAGATCTAACAATAACCTTTCCATTGTGTTTTGTCATCATATATTGCATGTTAATCATGCAAACTACTGTCTTATGAAGCATTGACAGTTTTATGGCTAGGCTTATCAAATGTACTAAGTTGTTGTTCCCTATTGAATAATAAATAATATATTGGATATAAGTAGTTGTGTTATTTTTTCAGATTATGTAGTAAGGGTTGGTAATGATTTTTTTTTCGCTCGTTTTTTATATTTTGAGGGAATATTCTTCTATTTGATGGAATTTTAAAGGTATATTATTAGGCTTCTAATATTTTTACTGGCTTTCTTCTAACTTGAATGCCTTCCTTATCACTTTTTATTTCCTCATATTAAGTATCCACTCTATCTTCTTTGTTCTTGAATTTTTTTCCTTTCATTTCTTCATATAAGGTATTTCTCCTCCTCTTTTGTATTTCTATAGTCCTCCTACATCATTGTTGGAATACAACAGACTTTGAAGTGGGGATGTCACTCTTCCTTGTAAAACCCCTTGTCCTCCTACATCATTTGTAAAAATACCACACTTTGAAGTGGGGATACTACTCTCCCTTGTAATCCTCTAGTCCTCCTAGAACATTGGTGAGAATATTGCATGCTTTATAGTGGGGATACCACTCTTTCTTGCTATCTTCTAGTCCTCCATCATTTGTGAGAATACCACACACTTTGAAGTGGGGATAATGCTTTTCCTTGTAATCCTCTAGTCCTCCTACATCTTTTATAAGAATACCACATGCTTTGAAGTGGGGATAACACTCTTCCTTGTCATCATCTAGTCCTACATTAGTTAATATAAGAATACCACATTCTTTGAAGTGGGGATATCATTCTTCCTTGTAATCGTCGAGTCTTTCTACTTCATTTGTGAGAATACCAAACACTTTGAAGTTGGGATACCACTCTTCCTTTTAATCCTCTAGTCTTCCTACATCATTTGTGAGAATACAACACACTTTGAAGTGGGGATACAACTCGTACTTGTAATTAATTAGTCCTCCTACATCATGTATGAGAATACCACACACTTTGAAGTGGGGATACCACTCTTCCTTGTAATCCTCTAGTCCCCCTACATCGTTTGTTAGAATACCACACACTTTGAAGTGGGCATACTACTCTTCCTTGTTATCCTCTAGTCCTCCTACATCACTTGTGAAAAAGTTGTAAACCATAATGAAGCAGTGATGCCACTCTAGCATGTCCACTAGCACTAGGATACTTTTGAGGAGATATGAATCCTGGTTTACAACATGAGAACTTAGTGGCCCTTTTGTTTGACCACAACCCCTTTGGCATAAGTAGGAATATCTAGTCTCGTATTAGCTCATTTTTTACCTATAAATGTGAATGGTATTTGTGTTGGGTAGATTTTAATAATATGTGGTGGTTTATTTATATTTTAACTCTTTTACAAATGAAAAGTACATACAAGTGTGCTACAAAAACTTATTTAAGTGTGTTGATGTCAATGTACATTGTTTTAAGGAAATTAATTTCTTCATTTACTAATGTGATTTTCTTATATTTAATTGTGTAGTACATGAATACCTTTGTAAGGGAAAATAAGAAACCTTATAAACAAACTAGACACAAACAAGCATTTAATTCTAATTTATAGAGCCAGAATTGATTATAATCCACTAAAATAAATGTTTAAAATTTAAATAAATAAAACAATGGTAATTACTTCAAAACTTGACGATCTTTTGTGCCAAATGTCACAAGTTGATTTGTCAATTTATCAATACTCTTGATAATGTTAGATGAATGTCTCAACTAGTATAATTAAATCTTCTAACTAGTGATTTTGTTCACTTCTATGACTACAAATTTAAAACCTTCGCATGGATTGAAACAGTTACTACAGATCTTAATCATGCTAAAATTGATGCTAAAGATCTAATTTACTTGGTGTTTACTACTTAAATCAAAAGCATGGTAGTTTCAATAGACATTGTTTAGAACTTTGTAAAAAATGTATTGTTCTCTTATGGTCAAACCTATTTTATTGGATCAATATTACAGAACAATGATTCAAAGACAATAAATAAATGTGCAACATGTTATATAGTAAGTTGATGATTCAATGTTCATGCTCTATGATGATTTTATGGATATGGATTAAATTTTTCTATTGAAATAAATTAGGTTGTGCCTTTAACACTAGTAGAATTGGCACATGTTTTCAACAAAAAATGGTCAAATTTTCTACCTAGATTGGTCGAACGATCCACAAATGGTCTTGTCGCTATTTTTCTAGTCAAAATTTTGACACATCATTGTTAAGGTTAAATATTCTACGCCAATCTTGGTCGAAATTGACATCTGCAATTGCCAAGTTTATTCGTCGAACTTTCGACCAATGTTGGTTGAAATGTTTGGCCCATCCGACCAGGATGCCAAACCCACGACGCTAAATTTTGACACAGAATGGTCGATATGTAGACCAGTCTTGGTGAGGGTTTCGACCAAAGTTTGTCAAAATTTTGACCAATATGGAATGTTAAAAAAATCACCTGAAGATAAATATCCAAAGTAATCACCAATGACATCCTAGTCGGTGATTAGTCTAGATATTTATCTTCACCTGTGTTACTTTGCATTAATATATATGGTTGTGTATTTTGTTATGTTACTTTACTATTAGCATAATGGTTTATTATGAACTTATTTGGCGTTGGTTACTAGCTGTTAAATGAGGCAACTGCAAACATTTTTATAGACTTTCATAATTAAATAATGAAATTTGCATATACTAGTGTTCTTCATATTTAAAACAACATTACATGATTTATTACTGTAAGCCCCCTCTGACTTACATCATGTACAATATGTTTTGATCTGCCACCACCTCAACATGCTCAATATGCTCTAAAATATTCAAAAAAAGGTTACACGACCAATTGCAGTTAAAGATGTTAAATTCTATTAGTAATTATGTAATTTATTTCCAATAGAAAATTAATACCTCCACCACTGTGATGCACATCATGGCCTTCGTCATGCCCAGGTTCTGTGATAGGATTTGAAGGTTGTAGTGAAATGTCATGCACATTGTTATCATGAAATAGTCAATTTATGTTTGAAATTAACTATTCAATTTGATTTACTTTTCATTTGACCAATTTATCCGTGTCTCATCTGGTATAGCAGATTCTTCGTTATGGATTTTGGATTCTTGGCGTAGGCGTGCAGCCATGACTTTATAGCCTTCCTTCAAGGCTATTTTTTTATCTTCATTTGTGGGCTCTACATTGAATTTTGTGCCCTGTATTTTTTGTTATGAACCTTATATATAAAAATTTAATATGAAATTCCAATGCTACTACTTACAAGTCGAGAGTGAAGTTTGCAGGTACATGGCATCGTCTTCCCTGTATTGGCAGGAGTGAGTGTGCCCATAAATACTCATTTCCCTCATAACAGGTTTTTACCTTTTCCTATTTCTTGTAAAAAATTTCCAAAGAACTTGAAAATCTAAGACCATATCCAGATACCCTTTATCCTTTTACAAGAGATTTTGAAACATGGCTCAGGGATGGCTTCTTAAAATATCATAATGTATAATGTATAACATGCAAGATATAGACATATTGAAAATCGTTATAGGATGCCACTTTGACACAATGTTAAGGTGTGATTTTTATTATCTCATGTGACTCTCGTACCAAGGATTTTCTTTGTAGCACCCATATTTTTCATCCTAGATGAATACTATTAGCATAATTGTACATATAATTAGTGCAAAGAAATACATTATTGCATTTTTCTGACAAAGAAATACATCAAGCATCCGGTTAGACCTTTTATAAATTAAAATGGCATTTTGAGTGTAGCAATGTTCAAGATGATATAAGAACATCTGTAGCAATGTTCATCATAGTTTTACAAAGATCACTAATTAGTGCATGATTACATTCTACTTAATACTATCACAACATACCTTCTTTTTCCATCTTCTGGTTGAATTCCTCTACCCTTTAGCCTTTTCTCTTTTGCATCTTTCATTATTTCATTCCACTCCATCGGTGGAATCATACGAGGATGCTTGTACTTTTGATTATCCTTTAGAGCCCTTCTATATTGGTCCCTCACAGTCTTTATGTTTGGATGCTTTTTCAAGAATCAGGGCACTGTCAAAAGTTTTATTTCCAAAGAGGTCCTCTAAAGATTTAATGAGCTGATTTTTTAAGTCAACATCCTATTCATTCCACCTTTTTTGAAAAAACAAAATTGTTAGATATCATAACTTTAATATAGTACAATAAATGGAAGATAAGAAAAATATTGTACTGGAATATTATGAAGCTACGTACCTTTTACGTATGGTGGGCCCAAATAGCTTCAATGTCATTTCAAAAAGAGTATCATAAAAAACATCATTTCCTACAAAAACATCATGGGATTATCAGTCCAAAATGAGTTATGTATAAGTAACCTACAATTACACTGTAAATAATAACAATTTTAAAGCACCTGGAAGCTTTGGTACTTTTAACAGAATCATATTTTTCTTGTTCAACAACAATGACCCCGCAAACGAACCAGTACTAGTAACACGGGCTGATCCAGGAAATGGTTGAGCTTCACTAGTACTGGTCTTTGTTCTTGTACCAGGTGTAGGTGTATCTACTAGTGCACAAAATAGGTCCATGTGTATAAAATTCACAAAAGAAAAATAATCAATGCATGATTAGCACATAACAAAATATAGAAAAACAAGGTTTTACCAGTTGTAGCTGGTACAGAGGAAGATGTCTGCAAGCTCCTGGTTGTGGACAATGCAGCCAGAAATATCGGATTGTTGATTGAAGGAGGCATCTGCACTTCATCATGAGCTAAAGAATGCATTGTTAGCAAAGACATTTGCAATGGATAAAGATTAAATGGGGCACTAGAAGCATCCCAAACATAAGTTGAGTCAATAATGCATACAAAAGTTAAATGAATGGTTAAAGGTTTAAGTATTATTTACATGAAGGTTGTGCGCTACAACCCTCACCATATTGACCATGTTTCACAGGTGTCAAAAAATCCTGTAAGAAGAACACATCATGTTTTAGATCGTGATCCATAAGATAGTATAAAATATAAACATATTTTGAACTTTAAATATTGCTTAAGATTAATTACTGCTTACATTCATACAATTGACTCTATGTATCAATTCATCTTTGAGTGCCTCTGTCTCCTCAGTTTTATTTGTTTCCATGACAAGGTTAAGAATTTCTTTACTATATTTATTTAGAATCTGAGTAGACATAAAGACAGGGTTAGCGCTACATGCGATGTCATCTAAAAATGTCGCCTCAATTTCAGATTGCACTTGATCTGCTATCATTTGTGCTTTTCCCTATCAATAAGTATCAAGTTGTGACATCAATATCAGTAAAATTCTATCAAAATAACTCCAAATCCATAAAGAAAAGAACATAATAATATGACATTTGTTTCTATATAATTTGTAGAATTGCACTAATTAAGGTTTACCTTTGATGAAGAAGGTGTGTGAGGAACATCCTCACCTGTGTCTTGTGGTGGATCCATGTCGCCTTGTGACAAAGATTAGTAATTCTTAGCAATCAAAAGCAAAATGAAAGTAATAAAATTACCAAAAAAAATATTAATAAAACAATAGATTGTATATTGGAGTCAATATTATTTGGAGGTAATTTGTTTAAATGTTATACTTACCAGTCCCAAGATAGGGAATTTTTTTTTATCTACACGATTCAAATTGTAATCTATCAAAAGCTCTTCCCCTGCACTTATTGATTTTATCACACATACAAATACACGATTTCCCTCGCGTGCCTCAAATATACAATTCGATCGCTTATTAGTTGACACATGGTGAGAAGTATTTATAAAACCTGCAATATTCCCTGTTGCTTTTGGTCTTCCATAAATATACATAGCGAGCCTTTTAGTTTGATCATTTTCTTTGTATTTTATATAATTTGTTGACAATGCATACCTACACATACTTTTTTTATATTGCACAATCTACATCCAATTATTGTAATTATAACAAGGTCCTACATACTCCATCAATTCAACAACTTGATTATAACTGACCTTTATGCCATCCATAGAAAATAAGCCCAAACCATGTAATGAAGATGGAGCTATGTGATATATCCTTTCGTTAATAGAAAAATCAGTGTTAACTGGAGGTAGTTCCTTGGGTACCCATTCTTTCTGAAGATGTGTGTACCTTAAGGGAACCTTCCTATCGGCTTTGGTCTCATTATCATAAGAACATGACCCCCCCTTAGCAAGGATAAATTGCATTCATTTATTGAATTTTCTTCTAATCTTTTGACCTCTAGTTGATCTCCCAATTTTAGACCTACTAGATGTCTCACTTTTGTCTTCTATTCCTGCATTTTCCTCACTTGAGGAAGACAGATCAGAAAAATACCTATTTGGTGATACCTGCAATCCATCAAATGAGAGACATAGTAGGATCTATATATTTTTCTAAATAAAGAGAAGGAAACCAAATAATAAATTATACATGTCGATCCATGTCAAAGGCGTTAAATTTCCTGCATATGTAAATCATTTATCTTAAGTTAGCCAAAAATTACATGATATGTAAGCTACAAATCATATAGAAGACAAAATTTACATGATGCAAAATATACTCCATGACATTAGAGTTCAACATGTATAATAACTAAATTATAAAAACATACAAGTCAAACAAATTTCTATGAATAAATCAATACCTCATACGTGACATTGATCATACCTTGACATACATTTCATTTATGATGTTATTGATCATCCTCTTCATCCATGTCATCATCATGACTATCATCATCATCATCATCATCATCATCACCATCATTTTACTTTTCACCTTGATCATCATCATCATTGTCATCATCATGATGACCAACACCACCACCATCTTCATCACCATTATCATGACCATCATCGCCTTGATCAACACCATCTTCATCACCATGATCATGATTGTCATCATCAACACCATCATCGTCAGCATCACCAGAATCATCATCATTTTCTTCTTCTTCATTGTGTAACCGTCGTTTGTGATCATCATTTACTTCATCTTCTGATTCTTTGGTATCTTATTTTTCCATCACATTATACTTTACCAGCCTTCCTCTTGGATCATGTCTAACAAAAAATGACCAACCTAGTTTATGTGGAACACCAAAGTAAAACACTGGCTCACATTGGCTTGGAAGAACATAGGGCTCATCTCCAACTGGCTCAAATGACCTTGTATTAATCATTGTAAATCCATTATCATGTTAAATAACAGTCCTATCGGGATCATTTTGATTCAGCCTTAGCTTGTACCATTTGATGAAAAATAGAACTAATTTGAATGAATTAAAGTCACACTCAAGTATATCATCCAAAATGTCATAGTATCAATTTTTAGATTATTGAGGATGTATGTCATTTCTAGATGAAATATTAGTGACCTCGAAGACTGTACTTATCCCAGAATCACAAGTTTTCTTCATGTCGTCTAAATTTTTTATGTGAAATTTATGGCCATGGTAGTACATAGCTTTGTGGTGTTTGATCTGCAATTATTCAAACATGTCAATATTTTTTGCATCGATCCATGAGTTGATATTAAACTTATGGGTCATGGTTAGTAAACTTATATGTACCTTACTACCTCTTAAACCATATGCTAGATCAAGTACCATTGGCATAACATTGGGATCTCCATTACAATGAGCTTCTTTAACCAATGATGCAACACCATCCCATGTTAATGAGTGACCATTTTCTTGAGATTGTTGAATCCATACCGTCATCCAATCAATATCGTTTGCAATATACAAATGTAGTGCATCCCACTCATGACCAACTATAAAGAAAACAAATAGACCACTTAGAAACAACTTATATTGAAGATTTATAAGAATTAATAAACTACAATAACATCATATAATTACCTCTCACTTTCC
>MU225392.1:2286646-2304216 GCA_018584345.1 Thuja plicata
TGTAGTGCATCCCACTCATGACCAACTATAAAGAAAACAAATAGACCACTTAGAAACAACTTATATTGAAGATTTATAAGAATTAATAAACTACAATAACATCATATAATTACCTCTCACTTTCCTCGATCTACATTTCCCCATCAAGTAGTCCCCTTTGAATTTGTTAATAGAGTTGGGATTCCAAATGTGATCTACATGGATATTTGCTGCAAACTTGGGAAGATATTCACTAATGTACACCATGGTCGGGTATACCATATATCCCTCCACCATAGAACTCTCAAGACATGCTCTTTGTTGAACCAATCCCTTCATAAATTTCAAGTGCCTCTCAACCATCCGCATTGACCTAGTTTGTACAGGTCCACACAATTCAATCTCCTCAACTTGATGTATGAGGTAGTTTTCTTGAGCATTGAAAAAAGTTGGAGGTAGACACTTTTGCATTTCACACATAAGCTAGGGAATTTTTCTCTTCCAATATTATATATCTTTTTTATCAATTTCTTTAGATGATAACCACCTAAAAGAGATTCAACTCACAAGAACATATAAACAAGATTTTAGAAAAAAAATATACAATATATTACATAAAAAGTAAAGCAAGTCATAAATATAATATTTGTACAAGTCTAAGAAATAATACTTCTAACCTCATGTATTTTCCAAGATCGTATATAACTTGTTTAACACTGTTGTCAAACTGGTGTGGGAGGGATAGAGGTAGGACGTATTGCAATAATTAAAAAATGATCTTTTCAATATATTATAAAATAATACAATAAAAAGTACATGCAATTTTACAAATTATTATAAATAGAGAACATGACTTACCTTGACGAAGGTATGTCAATAATGTGTTTTCAACCCTGGCCCAAAATCACCTTTCTTTGATACAAGACTGCTTATATTTGCAGCAAATCCTGTTGGAAATTTTGTTTTTTTAATGACTTCTTTTAATGCATCACTTTGTTGCTCAGTTACTAACCAAGGGCACTCGTA
The DNA here is from genome assembly GCA_018584345.1 of Thuja plicata. Taxonomy (NCBI): domain Eukaryota; kingdom Viridiplantae; phylum Streptophyta; class Pinopsida; order Cupressales; family Cupressaceae; genus Thuja; species Thuja plicata. The sequence continues at coordinate 2,287,652 of MU225392.1, forward strand.
TTTATGCGGTCTTCATTGCTATTTGATTCGATGAAATTTTTCAGTGCATGATTGGATTCATGAATGTCATTACAAATTTTGGTAATTTTTTCTTTGTCACGCCTTCCATCCAATATTTTCCATAGTGTCGTTACTGTTAACCAAAAATGCGACACACGACAGAGCAGGCTCGAAAGGGCGAATTAAATCAGGTTTTGCATCCTAATTTCTCTTCAATTTCACAGTGGAACCTAGAAGATCACCGCATGTATACAAGGAAAATCGACCTCAATGGGAAATCATAGTAGGATTTCTAGTTTGAATGATTTTGTGGTACGATGACCCAGGAACCTGACGATGGTAAATGATCTGAATGCTCAATTTTTCATCTTTAATCAAACCAGGTATGCTTGCCATAATAAAACCCTCCTTAATATGTATCCATTAGACGTTAAATTGGGGGATAGTTAGTATGTGCAAACCATTAAGCATTCTCCATCTAGAAATACCTTTAGGGCATTACCTCGAAACAAATTTACAATCGGGAATGTATGGCTTCCAGCTCACACACAAAATGCTCAGATATTCAAGCATCATAAAAATAGGAAGACTAGGAAAATTTTAAAATTGCAAGATTGTAGTATCAAAATACCCGCCTTTAACCATTTCAGGCATCTTCAGAGTGAATGTTGCATAGGTAAGGAAGGAAACATTTATACTCCACCACATAGACGGAACCCAACAAAACATCACATTGTCAATATCCCCTCTGTTAGGGTTTACTCCTCACCGACCGAAAAAACCAAAATTTCTATTAACCCTAAAAATTCTATGGAAGACCTAACCATTAATGGTGATTTAACATTCACTAAGGGTTTGCGGGATCACTGTGAAGCCACCAGGATTTATGGGAAGTGGTATGGTCATGAACTAAATGACAATGACTTCCGGGTTTGGCTCTACGATTCCCTTGGAGAACAGGTAAGTATGACTCTTCTGAATAACAACTCTTTTTTTCTGGAATGCAAAAATGTATCTATAAAGGAAAAGTTATTATCTGCTGCACATATATTTTATTTTGGGCATGCAATCAAATTTATAAAATGGAAGCCATATTTTAGCTGTAGTATGTTTGACGACATCTTGGCACCTATTTGGGTCAAAATTATAAATATGCCAGTAAAACTGATGCATAGTAAGATTATTTCTCAAATTGGGGGAAGCATAGGAAGCATGGTATGGTTAGAACTTAATTTACTTAACTCATCTGAGGTTAAAATGCTGATACAGACCGATGTTAAGACTGCATTTCCTTGCAACATTAAATTTGAAGCAAATCATATCACATATAAGCTTAATCTAGAAAAATCGTATGGTAAAAATCATCATAAAATATGGCTTAGCCCTAATCGAGATATTAAAAATAATATAATAGATTGTACCACTGACCTTAAGGATTTCTATAAAGAGGAATAAAATATTAGTACATCTTCAAAATATGACCTCTTTGAGGAAGGGGAAGTATGTAAGTATCCCATATTTCCAGATTGTATGTTACATACTCCTGGAATAGCCTTTTTGGAGGGTGGGGGTTTTGTAATTCACAATGAACTTCATTATAACAAAGATATGAAGAGGCAAGAGTCACAAGATAAGTTAAGATGAGAAATTGTAAATTATACAAATATAAATAATTTAGTTAAATTTTCAAAAAATCAATTAGTAAACAAAACAGTTAATAATGGAATCAAAGGTATTAACAATGATATTATGATAGATAAAAGATATTTAAGCCAAGAGAATTGGAACTTAGGAAAGACAATTAAAAATCCAATAATTAAAACAAGGAAACCTCAGACCAAGAATCAGGGAATAATAGATTCACAGCTTTTAAGACATAATAAGAAACCAAGTTTTATTAACAAAGAATTGACTAATTCATCGGATGAAGAAACTAGTGATATTGAGGAAAATAATAGAAAAAAAATTAAAATGGATAAAAAAGATAACGGAGTTAGATGAAAACATAACAGTAGAAGATATTCTCCAATACCAATTGGATAACGAAGCAAATACAACCATAGAGAATGTATCAAGCCATATTGTCCCTCTAAATAATGACCAATACAAATTGGAAGAAAAATATGAACAATATAGATATCATAGACCCAAACCTTTACAACTTATCCATGACTAGGCTGAGAATGATATAGAAGCTAGTAGTCAAAATGAATAGAGGATTCCTAATATCGAAAGTAGATTTAAGGATGATGTAGAGGAGAATGAACTTGAAGAAATTAATTTATTTCTTAGGACTCAACAATGACTCTGAGGATATGCTCATTCTTAAAGTTATTGAATCTTTGAGTGAAGGTCACCTAGGAACTGACGATCAATTAAGGGTTGTATATGAGGATAGTAAGGACAGGAATCTAGGTTTGGCTATATCTTGTGTTGGTAAGGAGAATCCAGAGTATCCAAAATAGTTTAATAAAAGGGGAAGGAAATCTCTTAAGGAATTAGAAGAAGATTTTAAACCTAAAAAGAACCCATTCAAATTTGAAAAAATGTGGCTTAAGGATGAGGAGTGCATGATCAAAATAGAAGAATGGTGGAATGAAAAAATTTATAAGGGATCTAAAACCTTTATCTTGAATGCAAAACTGAAACATTTAAAACACAGATTAATCGAATGGAACAAAGCTCAGTTTGGGAACATATTTGAACAAAAAGAAGAAATAGAGAAAGATATAAAAGAACTAAATGAGGTAATCTTTAGAGATGGGATGAATATAGAGACTTATAATGAAGAGAAAAATCTATTAAGTAAATATGAGGATATATTATCAAAAGAAGAATCATTCTGGAAACAGAGATCTAGGGAAGCATGGCTAAATGAAGCTGACAAGAACACTAAATTTTTTCATAATAGCTCTAAAGCTAAATGAAACTTTAATATGATCACGAGTATTAAGAAAGATAATGGATCCATTACTAAAAATCCAAAGAACATAGCGGAAGAAACTGTTAAAAACTTTGAAGGAATGTTGAACAATACAGAAGGGTGAATAGAATAGCCCAAAATGAGATTCTTAATAATATCCCTAGCATAATTACTAAATAACATAACAAAATACTGAATGCTAAATTCACCAAAGATGAAGTTGAAAAGGCTCTGAAACAACTACATCCTGACAAGTCTCCTAGACCAGACGGGTTTCCAAATTTTTTCTATCAACAATGTTGGAACTTTATTGGGGATAAAGTTGTCTCGGCATTAGAGGGCATGAGAAATTCAGGCAAGATTCTCCAAGAGATAAATAATACCTTTAAAGAATTAATACCAAAGAAATTTAGTCCAGATAGTCTAGATTATTATAGACCTATTTCATTATGGAATACATTATATAAACTATTAACCAAAACTTTGGCAAACAAGCTTAAACAGTTTTTGCCAATACTTATATCGAAAGAACAATTAGGTTTTATTCCTAGGAGGTCTATACTTGGAGTGATTATTGCCCAAGAATTCATTCATACGGTTCAACACAGCCATAACCCAAGCATGCTTATAAAACTCGATATTAGGAAAGCATATGACAAGGTCAATTGGAGATTTTTATGCAAATGTCTAGAAGCCTTTTGTTTTTATAGACAATGGATTAACTTAATATTTGAATGCATTTCAAGACCAAAAATGTCTATTCTAGTGAATGGTACCCCTATTGGTTTTTTTAATATTACAGAGGGTATTAGAAAAGGAGATCCTATTTCACCTTTTCTTTTTGTTATCATGGCCGAAGCCCTTGGTAGAACACTGACCAAAGCAAAGAATGAGCATTTGGTAAGTGGTGTAAAAGTAACTAAGGAATTGGAGGTATGCACCCATCAATAATTTGTTGATGACAACCTCCTTTTCGGCCAAGCTAATGTAGAGGAAGCTAGGGAAATTTGGAAAATATTAAAATTGTATTCATCTACCTTGGGCCAACAAATAAATAAAGAGAAATCTGAGATATACTTCTTAAACACATCTAAAGAGGACCAACAAAGAATATGTAGACTTCTAGAATATAAAATAGGAGAATTTTCATGCAAATATTTGGGGCTACCCTTAGATAAGGGTAACAGATCAACAAACCTATGGAGTAAGGTAATAGAAAATATTGATAAAAAAGTTGAATCATGGAAAGGGAAATGGTTAACAAGTGCGGGGAAGACTACCATGATCAAATATATACTCTCAGCTATACCTACTTTCCAGATGATGTTTCTAAGTTTGCGAAAAGGAATAGAAAAGGTCATTAATAAAAAACTTAAAAACTTTTTTGGCAAGGTGCCAATGACAAAAAGAAAAATTAGCATTAATAGCATGGGATAAGATATGTAAACCCATAGAGGAAGGAGGGTTGAATGTCAAGAAAATCAAGCAACAAAACATTTATTTAGGAGCTAAATTAGTCTGGAAAATGTACATATATTCAGAAGAAAAATGGGTTAAAATTCTAAGATTCAAATACTTAGAAGGAAGGGGGATCCGCTGAGTATTTTCAGACATTACTCTCCTCCTAAAGGATCAAGGATATGGAATTTCATTCTGGAATGCCGGAGTGTTATAATAGATAATGTAACATGGGATATTGGGAATGGAAGCAAGGCATTATTCTGGGAGGACTCATAGAATGCATGTCCCTCTCTTTGCACCATTCTTAATAAGGATCCAGAAATAGAATTGGTTAAACATGCAAGAGGTTTATATGTTAAGGATTACATAGAAATAAAGGATACTAACCCAGCCTTAGGATGGACATGAAAATCCTTCAATAATCTGGGAATATCTGAAACCTTTAAGAATAAAGTGGAAGAGGTTATAAGGAATAGGAAAATCAATCCCTCAATGGATACAAACTGGATTATATGGGCTAAATCCAAAAATGGGGATTATAGCACAAAAAGTGGATATATATTTATGAATAAAACTGAACAAATCCAGACAAACCTTCCTATTAATCTATGTTCGAATAGACAATGTTTACCTAAGGCCAAAATGTTCACTTGGGCTGCAGTTTAGCATAGGATCCTGATGGCAGAATGGTTTCAAAAAATAGGGTATAATGGACCATCGAGGTGTGTTTTTTGTGAGAAAGAGTGTGAGTCTATAGATCATATATTTATCAATTGTGAATACTCATACAAATGTTGGACATGGCTAATTGATAAGTTAGGATGGAAAACAGAACTACCTAATAAATTAAAGGATACTCTAACATCATGGCCAAGGATAGCGTCCAAACAAGATTGTATGGGAAGATATTGATTATTGCACCTTCCATAATGATTTGGGAATTATAGAAGGAGAGGAATATAAGGATATTTAAAGATAAAAAAAATTGACATAAAACAACTGCTAAATAAAATAGAAGCAAGCATAGTAGAGATAGTGAATAATCGAAACATGAATGGTAGGAAGGATATGGTTTTTTCACACTATGATGAGAAAATTCACAAACTTTGGTATGGATTAAAAATTCCCCCCTTTATTGGCCAAAGTAATGTGGATAAAGCAGAGATAAGGCACAACTACATATGGAGGCCACCTACGGAAGGCTAGTTTAAACTAAACTTTGATGGGGCTTCTAAAGGAACCCAGGTAGAGCAGGGGTGGGATGTTGCATTCATAATGAGTCAGGGAAATTGATTGCTTCCAAATCAGCCTTCTTAGGTGTAGCAACTAACAATGAGGCTGAAGGAAATGCCTTAATAGAAGGATTATTGATGTGCAAAAAGTTGAATCTAGAGAATATATAAATAAAGGGAGACTCTTCACTGATTATCAATGCCATTAGAGTAGGCAGTACACAAAATTGGAAACTAAATGGATTAATTAAGAGGGCTTTAAGCATAATAACACTATTCAGACAATATACTATCAATCATACCTATAGAGAAGGAAATCAAACAGGTGATCTTTTAGCTAATAAAGGGGTGGAGGGCAGGGACAAAGAAATTACAGATGAATCATACATAGAAGCACAAGTGTAAAATACAAGGGAGATTTAGGATTTAACGATATAGATCCAATATGAAAAGAAATTTTTTTTGGGACATGAGTAAACGAATCATTAATATAAATACAAGATTTATTAGGATAGCATAGTAGTAAGATATCTTGTCTTCTAGTGTGAAATATGAACTGTGTAATAATAAATAAAATAAAATAATAAACGATAAGTAGAGCAAAGGATTTGAAACGACGAGAATGCAAAAGACCAATCGCTTCATTTCTATAGTAGCTAGTGATTGGAGTAATCTCAGAATGGGTTTATAAGGAAGAAAGGAAGCAATAAATGATAAGGCCAGCTTGTAAGAAGGATAATGGTGACAACTATCAAATTAAGGTGCACTAAAGCACAGTTGGCCTTTAATGGGAAGATTACTCTTAGAAGAATCAAAAAATTGATGCTTGTTACTTATGATATTACTGTTAGAGCGGTTTATATTATTCTAGAGAGCAAATATATTGAAAATGACAATAGTTACAGAGTAAATTTAGATATTCCAGCAATGTTTATTGCCTCATATCTACATGTAGATTCTGATATCAGGGATATTGGAAGGCTGTGTAGGAAATTTTTTAAAAGGAAATATCTGGTTGATCTAGAGAAGGTTATTGCAAGCATCAGATATGACTTAACAATCCCTAGACCAAGAGATTATCAACAATATAGGGGAATCAATAACAACATTCAATCCTTTCCAATAATGATGTTGGAGGATAGGAACAGGTACATTACAGAAATACCATTCATAAAGAGAAATCTGGATTTTTTGTTTACTTTCATGCATATTAGAAGCACAAGAGACCCCAAATGGTTTGATACATATGTAAGAGAGGATGAGGTGGGATTGCATATTCATCAAGATGAAATGTATGAAGAAGAGTAATAATAAACTTTCTATGAATTGACACTCGAGAAATGACATCTATATTTGGAAAATGAATAACTAGATATAATCTAATGAAACACTGGATATAGGAATGGATGGTTATTTTCGCATATTTATATATGGATATGGTGAATATAGGTAGGAAGATATAAGCAGTATTATTTTCCCACTATAAATGACAACAGTTAGTTAAATTCTCTCATGCTCTATAAGTCTAGCACTGTTAAACTTAAATTCACTTTGCTCTCCAGTTTTACATTTGTATTGGGAAATGATTTACCAGCTATAACTTAACGAAATATTGGATGTATAGCTATATTAATATGGGATCAATGCATATTTATATATGGATATGGTGCATATAGGTAGGAAGCTATAAGTAGTCAATCAAGAAATACAGTAGTAAGTATTACAAGTGTATATAAGAGTATTCTATGAAGAAGAGAAAAATGAATGGTATATGAGTTGTCAATCAAGAAATAATTAGGAACTACATATATAATGGAAAGGGATTCACCAGCTCAATATAACGAAAATACAGGACAGATGTATGTATTAAAAGGGATAATACTGTTATTTATAATGGATTATCTACACATTATAAATAACAGAAGTAAGCATTAAATTCATTATGGATATCCAGTTCCTCAATCCGGTTAGAACTCAATTCACTCCTACTCTACAACCTTGAATACATAATGGTAATGATTAACTAACTAAAATTTAACAAAAATATTGGATGTATGTATGAATTAATGTGGGATTTATTGCATATTGATATATGGATATGTTGAATATAGTTGGAAGTTATTAGCAGTTCTAAAATGAATAACCTGCTATAATTTAATGAAAATATTGAGTGTATGAATGTATCAATATAGGATTTATTGTATATTAATATATGGATATATCGAATATAGGCGAGAAGTTATAGCAAATTAACAAACATAGAAATGGTAAGAACTATGATTAAAGCCAATCATCACACTACAACTGGAAATTAGATTAAGACAAATAAATGCATTAAGTACTAATTACAAAATAAAACAAATGATAGAATCATTAAACAATAAAATTAAATTGACACCACATCATCAATTAAAGATAGTAATCATTATGATAGCTAAGAGCAACCATTAAGCAATAAATGAAAGTAATGCAGCTCAAGAGTGGTGGAGTATTAAACTCATTTAAATCCGGTAGAAATCATACTAAAGTTATAATAAGGAGGGAGTAACAGTCATTAGGAAAGATAAATTGAGAGAACAAAGGTAACGCAGAATGAAACTTAGGTAGTCTGGTCCAGAATTGAAACTATTCCAGGGCACTCTCTAGCAATGTATACTAACATGTGTACGTTTCATGTTAAACTGTCCCAAGACATGGCTTTCACGGGTAGAATCATGCTATAACGATGGAACAAAATTCTCAAACCCATGGATGACTTGGCTAGAAGAGCCATGGAACGGGTTATTGGAGATACAAACTATGACTACAACTTCACAACGCACACTAATGGGGAAATTGTTGGGGTTTTTATTTCATGAATGTTGAGGGTAGGGTTTACCAAGACAGAAATCGTAGAACTGAGTAAGAAAATCTTCATTAGTAAAATTTTGAAGGGTTTGGAGCAAGTAGTAAGTAGTATAAAAAAATTTCATCTGGTCCCATACCCAGAAGATTATATGAATAAGGCAGTTGGAATGCTGGAATTTGATGGGAAGGCTAAACGAAGGTCGTGCTTAGTTATTAAGGATATGAACATCTTTGATAATAACTGGGAAGAGCTCAAAAATAATATTCACTTTCTGGTATAGTGGTATTATGTTAGGAAGGTAATGGAGCCCAAGTGGCTTAAACAATATTTTGAGGTAGAAGGCTTTAGTATTCCACTAACAATCGAGGAGCAGGAATTGGAGCTAATTCAGAGTAACCCACCAATATTCATCAAGAAAGGATGGTTGAGTAGAACCATGAAAGGCAAAGCTGGACAAGGGCACGAAGAGAAAATAGAGGATGAATCAGACGAGGAAATAATGATCATCAAACGAGGAGAATAAGCTATCAAGAATAGTAAAGGAAGGTTTTTTGTTTTTTGTGTTTTTAATATCATAAAGGATACAATACGATAATACTCAGTGGTATGTTCCTTTTTTTTTTTTATTAAACAACGGAGGATAAAATAGTATAGGATGAAGACTTAAATACTGAATAAGATGAACAGAAGGTACAACTTAAGAGATGGACATATATATTGACTGAATGTACAAAAGATATAGCTACTATGAAAATATGGTAAAAACTAATCTGATCTATATTAGATAGATATCTCAGTACCGAAAACTCAGAAGAATGAATAACTACCAACTCTCTTGTATATTCAAACAAATTTATATGCAAATATATATATGTATATGTATGTGTATATATATATATATAGAAATAGATATATATATATATATATACATATATATATATATTTAATATACATGTTTTAACTATGAACTATATATATATATATACATATATATATACATACATATATATATATATATACATATATATACATATGTATATTTATAGACATATATATAACTTTTAGTTAAACTTGATATAGAAAGTGTTTTTTATACAATAGAAGACAACAATCGAGGGACACATCAGAAGATAATGTTCTTAAAACTCATACTAAGAAGGTCATTATAGATTTGATAAATTTAGAGAATTTCAGGTACAACAAACTGTAGACTTGTATAAATTTTTAACAAAGAGAGAAACTATTCTGACAACACAGAAAAATATTCTCTTTTCAGTATTTGCAGATCTATACAAGAGACAAAAGGAAGGAATATAACACTAGGCACCAAAGCATTGAATTATAAATAATGGGGACTATAAGTAGAGAATAGATTAATAGAACTAAAACAGGGGAGTTTTGATAAAGGAGATTACATAGAGTTAACGTGGTAATCTCTAATCTTGAAGTTTAAACATATCAGTATGGTTGGACTTCAAGATAGTGATTAACATGGTATCGCTATCTCAAAGGTATTAATTACATTTGATCTCGGACTTAGACTAGGTAATGAATACAGATTAGAAGAAGGCTTTAAATCTAGGTACATAAACTAGAGCAGGCATAGCGTAAGAGTTAATATAGTTATTTTATACTGGGAACATTTCATTTATGCAAGATGATATATAAACTTAAGACATATTTACAAATGCTTACTCTAAAGAATATGTGTTAAAATGAATACATTCTATTCTTTATAAAGTTAATTTTTTCATATCTGGATATAGGTGTAGATATTACAGGTATGCTCATTCTTAGTATTAATAGCTGAAATAAACTCTTGTATGAGATAATTGTGTGTAGCTTTAAGTAGGCTAGTATCTAAGATAGGACACATCAAGGTTAGCATGGACACTAACTAACGGGAAACAAACTCCTATTAACCAACAAATTATAGATCATGAGTATATTAGCATATAGCAGTAGCTAATTCTCTTAATAATCACTTTTACCGTTGGAACAAGATCAAATTGGGAAGAAAATTCTTTAAAGGATATTAATTGTATTCTCCTTACTATCATCTCTCAAATTTTTATAGATTGTGGTCAGGTACAGGATGGTGTGTGTATATATATATATATATATATATATATATATATATATATATATATATATACACACACACACACTACCAATCAAAATGCATAGAATTATATGTTAAGTTATAGCATGTGTTTTAGCAGGTGAATAATAGAAAGGTGTAGTATAGAAAATCAATACTACTTTTTATAGGAAAAGGTAAACAGCTAAGCATGTACAAAGCAATCTGTGGTTTATATTAAAAATAGAATGACCAACATAGATATATGATCTGTTGATATCTAGGGATTTATTAATGATTTAGGCCTTTTAAAATTGATTGAATATGCATCTAGATTGAGGCTTATGATCTAATTTTTATCATGACTTCGGCTCTGATTAAGGATTATAAGATAGAGTACAGTTATCTTTGTTTGGAAATATGAGGCAGTATGGCATAAACATCAACAAATATAGGAAGCCAAATTTAAATTAGTAGTAATATATGATGGCATACTACTAACCAAACCCATTAGAATTTGATTTGGTTTCCTTAGTAATAAAATGTGCAGGAATAGATTACTTAGAAGCGAAGACCTTAGTAGCCAGGATATGATGAATACTGATACTGAAATTTAAAAAAGGAAGGAAACCAAGTAATAGTCGAGGAGTAAGCCCTTGATACATGTATCAATGTAATATAATTGTTAAAAGTCAATTGGAGTGAGGATATATCCTCAAAATTACAACACTAATGTAAATGAAGGAATGTCTTCATAAATCTTTGTAAATGAGGGAATGCCCTCATATAAACATATATGTATTTTGATGATCTGGACCTCAGTCCTGAGCAAGACTGGAGGTTTTCTTCTCCATTCTTTCCTACCAGTGCTTGCAATGAATAGAGACTATTGTAATTATTTTAAAAAATCAATAAAATATATTGGCTTCAACCTTTTACCGACAAAAAATATATATTTTTTTTTCATAGTGTCTCTGTTACATTCTTTCCAATATGCATAGCATCAAACAAATGCACGATTGGGAGATCCTTGTAGTACAACAACCTACTAAATTGACTAGGATAAATTTTTATTCCTCTAGGAAGTTGGTCATTGATGCCTTGAAGACCTTCATGAGAATCAATTGCATCATTAGTAAATAAAATACAATATCAAAATATAAATTTCAAACAAAAATCATCAGATGGAATGACAATACCTTGGCGATTTAGTCTATTGTATTCCAACTTCCATAGACGATGTGTCATTCTTCGTGGCCTTGATGTTGTCTCTTATTTCCCATTAAAAAGATGTTTTTTGATAATTTGATACTTATGATTATTGTGGAGAAAGTGCCTAAACTCATTGAACACCTGCTTTCCTAAACTTCTTGAATGATGAGATTTCATCTTCAAACCACAAACTGGACATGTGAGTTTACCCTTTATCTGAAGACCTAAAAGATATCATATAATTGGATCATGTACAATTATCATGCACAACTTAAACATACAACAATAATGTGTACACACTATAACATACCAAAATTATGTGACCTTAACAATATATATAGCATACCGCAAAAATGAGTTAGCCCAGGGGCATCATGCATTGTTCATATAAGCATTGCATGGAATTGAAATTGTCTTTTTCCTATTGGTCTAGAGATGTCATACATAGTGACTCCATTCCACAACTTCAACAACTCATCAATAAGGGGCTCAATATACACGTTCATATATTTAACTTGGTACTTACCTAGTTGAATGAACATAAACATTACATAATTATTATGACCATTTTGATGCGGTATTTATAAATTAATTTAGATAACTATTAAATGAAAAAATACCTGGTACACTCATTGAAAATATTATGTGCTCCCTCTTTATGGACATCCAAGGAGGAATTTTATTGTTAATAACAAAAACATGCCACACTGAGTAAACAAATCTCATATCTCCAAATGGATTGACACCGTCCACTGCCAATGAAAATTTGAGATTACGAGGTTCTTCTTTAAAGTGTGGCCATGTTGTTTCTATGTATTTAAATGTATAACCATCTATAGGCATTTGCATAATGTCATCTTGACTTCTATTGCGTGCATGGTAATCCATAAATTGTGCCAAGCTAGTGCACCTGAATAATTGTTAAAGACATGGAATAATGGGAATGTACCAAAGAACATTGTGAGGCACCTTTTTTGTTATTTGATCTGACCAATATCTACTAATATGACAATCAGGGAATTCTATTTCAAATTCATGTTATTTATGATATAGAATGTGATCATTGGGACATGCATGTATTATCTGATACTTCATTCCAATTTGATTCATAATGGTAGATAATTCTTTGTACAAATGAGGCAAAATGTTTGATGGTGGTAACAAAAACTCATCTATCAACCTACAACAAAAATATGAATTGTTAATATAAAAATAGTAATGGTATGATAACATTGAAGATGACAAAAATGGCATACCTTAGCATACGTGACATTGCTACATTAGATAAACCATTCATAACCTTCAAGTTCACCAACAACACTATAGCGGAGAGAAGAGTTGTTTGGGAGCCTTGGTATAGGGTCTTGTATGCCTTCTCAAGTATAGGTATATCAAGACCATCTTCATCATCATTATCAGATATGCTAATACCATCATCATTATCATCTTGATCAGCTACGTCAATACCATCTTCTTCAATCATGTCCTCTGGCACATTATCAGCTACGCCAATACCATCATCTTCAATTGTGTTCTCTACCATAGGATCATGTTCTTCCATGGGAGCGTTATCATTGGCTTGGATATTCACACCTCCATGTTCCTCTAGTTGGAAATCCACATTCACCAATCGACGAAAATTGTGCCCCCCTTCAACGTGACCATGTTGCCTACAATGATTCTAGGCTGTTGTGATTATAATTCTTCGATTCTTTAAGCCCTTACACTTTTTGCAAGGACAATTACATTTATCAACTTTTCTTTGGAAGTGAGACCACAATCTACTAATTTCCTCATTATTTTGTTCTGGGTTCATATTTCCAGGTGTGGACTTTCTTCATAGACAATTATTCGGGCTATAAATATATAAAATGTAAACATACAAGCATTAGTATTATCTTGTATATAATCAAAAATAATAAAATATTACAAGATTATTCCAATTGATTGATCTGAAACTAAAAATTCAACAAACCAGTTTTATATTAACTAAACAAAACTCAAGGAATCCAAGTCAACTATGTTTTAGAAAGAACAAATGTATTAAAGACGAAAATATATAGTTGTTAAGGTTTGTCTGAATATAAATAAAAGTCTAAGGCTGGATAGCTGGCATAACATTATGATGAATGGATTGCAAAGCATATGGCCCTACTGGTTTATAGAATTCATGCTTTTGGCAGCCATGATTGCACCAATTGGTACAACTCCAACCCCTTCTTTGTGTTTCTCTATCAGTTTGCAATAGATTTTCATAATATATTTCTTTTTATGCATTATTTTTAATTTTGATTGTATCTATTAATATTCTATGATCTATTATCAAAATGTTAGAGAATTCAAGAGAAAGAAGATGAAATAAATAAATACAATCAAATTCGGAAACAACACAAAGATATATACTATTTGCAAGAATTTTTGGGATTGATTGTGTTTGAATTTTTGGGATTGCAAGATATATATAGTTTGTAAAAACTAATATCTCTAATATATTTTACTTTTTATAGCATTTCTAATTTTGATTGTGTTTATTTGTTTATTTATTTACGTCAACATTTTAGATCATATTGGATAATCTATCATCATTTGAATGGTATAGATTTCGTATAATCATATAATCGAATTATAAAACAATTCCATAATAACTCTAATATAATTCAGAGCTGTATCTTTCTAATTGCATTGCAGAATGCCCTGATTGTCAAAACAAAATGAAATTTCATAGTTTCTGTCTTGTGTTTACTGTGATAGGGCAGTGGCATATAGTAAGAACCATATTTATAATTTCATCTGTCCAAGACTTGAAAAGAAAGATCAAACACATCATATCAACTGGTTTAACAATGCTATGTTTGAGAAAATGACTATTACATATTCAGTCAACAAAAATTTCCTTGAATTTTTCCATTTTCAGTTTGAGATATTTTTATAGTCCTCTAGGGCATCTTCATTCATTGTTTACCCTAGGGCATATTCATTTGACACAATGTCTGAAAGAGATGTCAGCTCATGGATGTAGACAAAATATCAGAGGCCGACATAAGAACTTTGTGAGAGTGGGGTATAGAGATCCATAAAACTATAAAGGATAGAGGATTTTTGTCAAATCTTGTACTTACAATAGCCCTGGTAGTTATGTATACAAAATGTGGAAGCATAGACAAGGAATGTGACCTGTTTGACCAAATGCCTTTGTTAAATATTTGGAACAACTTAATGCAAAGGATATTTTAAATAGATATTATAGTTGGAAATTCTTTGGCAGACTTGTATGAAAAATGTAAAAGCATAGGCAATGCACATGGGTTGTTTAAGAGAATGCCTCAAATAAATGTGGTCACATGGACTGCAATGATTAATTGCAAGACCTTTGTAGTGATAAATTATACAGGAATAATACCATTAGTGCGTGGGGTAGGATTTGGACATAATTTTAGAATAAACTGGAGTCATGGTAAACCTCACTTGATTAAATGTTGCTTATGCTCAAATGTATTTTTTTACTAGGTAATTATCAAACCTTATGTCTAGCTATGAAGCTCCAATCAGAGTCCTGCAGCTTCCAGCGGAAAACTTGAGCTAGTTAATCTTTACCCTAAGGGTGTAGCACATGATATTTATATCATATCTTTGCCACATTTCCATCCAGTTTATGGGATGCTTACCTCATTTGAGAAAGAGAGGTTTCATTCTAGGCCACACATTCACAAGTGTTCCTCTATCATTGCACCAAAATTCCTAAGACTATTTTTTTCTCCATTATTCTAGAGAATTTTTTTCTGATCTATTGTCCTCATTGTTTGATTAAGTTATCATATGCATGGAATCAATCATTTGAGATTGTAATTTGTTTAGGCTATATTAGACATTGAATATAATTTTCCAAATCAAGCATGATTAGAAAATACACAAACATCAGTGTAACATGAAAAATCAGATGATATAGTAACAGTTAGTTCAAGTTTACGAGGAAGAGCACCTAAGATTTTATAGTTTTGTATTATTAACCTTTGGTTTAAAAGACCATGATGTGTAAACAACCCAATCTAAATGGAGAGAATTCTATTACATTTCTAACCATATAGAGAACCTCTCACATGAAACAAACATTTCTTACCTTTGTAAGAAGACCCCATTCTGAGTACCAGTTGTTGATAGATCTCGAAACTTTATCCAAGCACTAAAAGTTAACAAATCTTTCCTGCACAACTTGAAACCCAAAAACTCAACTCAAATTGACAAGTTATTTCTCAAGGTATTCTTTTGTTAGAGAAAAAAGGTAAAAAGAAATTAAGGGGTAGAAAATTGAAACATTTTCCATTAACAATTTATGGTGAAACATAAAAAAAAGTGAAACTAGAAACTTCCTAATTTAAGGAACCTATCATAGTCCTCAAAGTTTCCAGTTTCAAGTTTCAATTGACAATAGAAAATATCTGACCAGGATAGTGTACATCTGTGACTTGTGTCCCTTCAATCTTATCAAATGGTTTGATGTGCATATTTATCATACTAGGATCAATAAAATTTCTAAGATTGATACTTATATAGAAAAAAAAACCACATTTTGATTGGAAAATAACTCTAAACAATATCAAAACCTCAAAAAATTTAAGTTGTGTATGTGTATTCAATTGGATATTTCAAAATGATGTGATCTAACATGGCGACTAAAACTAAAAATGAGCCTCAAGGGATACTAATAACTTATATTTTTTAGAAACAAAATCATTTTCAAAACAAAACAACATTGGTAATATATTCTCTCAAAGAAAATCCACCAAAATATTTTTTACATTGTAGAATAAA
>MU225392.1:2304266-2320793 GCA_018584345.1 Thuja plicata
CAAAACAAAACAACATTGGTAATATATTCTCTCAAAGAAAATCCACCAAAATATTTTTTACATTGTAGAATAAATACTCAAGAATAAAACATAACATGAAAGTAATTGCACAACACTTCATAAAAAATGGAATTCAAAAAATCCCTATCCACTTATAGTTGTAGAGAATTTAACTTTGATAAAATTATCATCTCCCATGCAAAATTAACAGGTTTAAGAAACCCATTTGGAGATGGGGTTGAATATTTTAAAGCATACCATGTGGCAGAGTTAATAAAAATTTTTAGTGCTTGTTTCTCAATGTACACACAAACTGTACAAGGGATAACCCATTAGCTACAAATAAATATTCTTCCAATGAAATTGCAAGCCACCAACAAACATAGAAGGGAACACCATTAACTCTCTCTCTCTCTCTCTCATAGAAGCCATCAACTCTAAATTTTTCTTCCCTTCTAACAAACATAGAAGTCATCAACTCTCTCAGGGTCAATGGATATACCCTTCTCAGAGACAATATGCCTGATCAACTTCCCTTCAGTCACCATGAATATGCATTTCGTAGGGTTGAGGGATATTCCATACCGGTGACATCTCTCACAAATCTGGGTGAGGTGGGTGGAATAATCACGCCTGTCCCGAGAAAAGACGATCAACTCATCCATGTAGATGATTATGCACTTGTTCACAAGGCCCTCAAAGGCAATGTCCATGGCCTTCTGAAATGTAGTCCCTGTGTTAATCAAACCAAAGGGCATCCTCCAATAGGAAAACATTCCCCACTTGGTGGTAAACATCATTTTGTCTCTGTCCTCATATTTAACCATGACTTGGTTATATCCAGAGTACCCGTCCAAGAAAGACATCATTTGGGACCCATTTACTGTCTGCAACACCTCATCCAATGAGGGGAGAGGATGATTATATTTCTTGGAGGCCTTGTTCAAATTTTGGAAATCCACGCAAAGGAAAATTTCACCACTTTTTTTCCTCATAGGGACTAGGCTGGCCACCCACGTAGTATGACAGATTGGAAATATTATCTGGGAAGACAACAGTTTTTACACCTCCTGGTGAATTAGAGGTTCAATCAATGGGTTGACCGGTCGCTGCTTTTGTCAAAAAGGCTTAGCATCAGGTTTGAGTGGGATGGTATGAGTCATAATAGATGTGTCGTATGCCTTCAAATCCTCATACCCCCATGTGATCACATCTATGTATTTTTGGAGAACCATGAGAATCTTCTCCCTCTCCTCAAGGGAGTAAGACGTGCCAATGTGTATCATTTTCTCTTCACCGGGTTGGCCGATGTTCACTTTCTCAAATTTTCCTCCCTCAAAGGAGGATGATATCTTTTCCCAGCCCTGAGGGTTCAAGTCAAAGATTCATTCAAGTGCAACCATCCCCTTAGGAGTGGTGTTGGTCAGTAGATCCATGATCCCATCGTCTTCATCACCCTACCCAGTGTCATCATGGTCTCTTTCTTCCACTATCTGGTCCTTAAAGACACCAACATTGGCCATGAAGGCCAGGATATGTTGATCGTCCTTAAAGACCTGAAAATGGGTGACATTATTTGGAATGGATGGGGTGGGGATCATCTCGAAAGAAAATTTCCAGAGTCGTGAGCCGGCCATGGGATTAAGTGTACTGGCAGAAACAGCAAGGGCATCTGGGACATAATTCTATCTCTGGGGAATAAGATCGATGCCGAAGGCATCAAAATCTTCAATAAGGCTCCATGCCTAGTTATGGTATGCAACCAACCTCTTATCATGATAGGTGTACTGACTCCAGACCTGTTTAACAATCGACTCTGAATCACCCAGGGCCCGGAGGTGAGTGATTCCTTTCCTTAGTGCAAATAGGAGTCTGAGGACCAAGGCCTCATACTCTATGATGTTGTTCATGTAGTTGAACTGTATCCTATAGGACATGAGGAAGGATTTCCCCCGCGGGTTGATTAATTCAAGTCTGGCCCCACAACTCTGCTTGGATCAGGACCCATCAAACTTAAGGGTCGACAAGTCATCGTTCGTTGTCTGGGGCTGGGAAGATGAAGTGGTTTTTGGATTGTTCTTGGGAGGCTTGGGAGGAGTTTCCTCTGGCACTGATGGTACGTGGGTGATTTTTACCTCCGAAGGGGCTTCTGGTTGGGATTCCCAGACAAACGGTGTCGAAGAGGTACCGCCAGCAGAAGTACTGAGTCCCGGGGAATTGGTTGTGTGTTCTTTTCTCCGGAGGGCATCAATGTACTAGGTGGTAGAAAAAAGGCAAGGCTCACACTCTAGCTTTGAATATTTATAGTAATTTACCCGACACCAAGTGTTGGACAAGAGTGTGGCAGGGGTCACTGCGGCACCCTGAGAGTTAACCTCAACCCTTAATTTTTCTTCTAGGTCTGGGGTTCTCTGCAAAACTATGGGATCCTCCTCGGGGGTGAAATCAAATGTTAAGATTTCAAGGGGTTGGTACACCCTAGGGGAAGTCTCAGAGAACAAGACCTCATTCACCCTCCCGACTTTGGTGAGGGCCTATTTCATCCGAGGTTCTCTCTTAACCCGAATTTTGTTAGATTCCCCTTCCCAAGGAAACCACAAGTGTGACAAGTCGGTCGAAAAGTATCCATTCAGGGACTTAGACCAATTTCGACTCAACAACATCCCGTAAGTTTCTGGGATGTCCACCACTTGGATGTCGATCATGCTAGCTATCCTAGGGTCCTAGATGAGTTAAATCTAGATATTCTTCAGTTTGCCCACCATTTTCACAATAGTTTTATCCAGTTGGATTACTACACCGTTAGACGGGGTGAGTCAAAATTTGAGCTTCTAGCATATGGATAGGGGCATGATGTTGCCCAAAGCCTCAGAATCTACTAGGAATTTCTATATGTTTTTCCCTTATATGTTCAGGCCTAGTAGGACGGGAGGATCTTTAGTATTTCCCCAGAAGACAGCCACATTGGTGTCCTTGAAAGAGACAGTCTTGGGTGGGCAACTGACGGCTTTCAGGTTTCCCAAGAGCTTCAGAAGAGACTTCTTTTGCTCAGAATAGTTCATAAAAACCTCCATCAAGGTCATGGAGGTGGTGATTTGTTCTAACACCTTCGTGATATCAAACTTTCCTCCCAGAAATTGGTGGCTTCCCTTGGCCGGGTCCTTTGCTTGGTTAGAGCTAGAACCTTTTGGAGGGACAGACTGATCAGTTGTATTATCCTGAGGAGGAATGTCCTTAGGAGGCGTTGGCATGTAAACTGGTCCTTTACCAGCCTAGCTCTGAGTGTTGTAGGGAGCCCTTGGGTTGGTGAAGGCATTGGCCTCAAAGGCCGAAATTGACTCATCAAAGAATCCCTGTAGTTTGGATTCTTCTTCGTCTTCTCTGGCGGTCCCAAAGAAAACGGTCTCATAGGTGAATGCACCATGAGTGGGCTCTTGCATAGGAGGCTGTGGGGAAGTAGGATCAGAATCTTGTTGTCTGTCCAGCTGTGAAATCATGATGAGTTTCTCCAATGTGGCATAGTTTACCTCATTGTGGGAGCCTGTGTCATGCAATCTACACCAATTGTTCATGGGCTGGAATTCTATGATTGGCGTGAAATGGGATGGTCTAGCACCACTCTGATTGGCATTTTGGTTCAGAGGCGGACCTTCGGTATTGGCATTTTTATTCCATTGTTGTTGGTTGGGTCGAGGCTCATTGTTGAAATTTCTTCCTTCGGCATTGTTGTTTCATTGGCTAGAGAAAATATTCCCTCTCTGGGAATTGGAATTCTGGGGTGCGTAGGACCCTGCCTTCAGTTGACCCATGTCCACAGTCAGCGTGGACAACATCCGCTAGAGGGATTCAACCTCGGCAGTCAACTGGGTGTTTGTGTCACAGTGTGATAGTTGTTGTTGTTGGTTCCCTGGGAAAGTGGAAGCGTTCACCAGAGTCGAGGGCAGAAATCCCCTGGCCACAGATGAATAGAAGAAAGGCACTCTGGGTGGTTATGTCTATGGTTGTTGTGTTTTCTACAGCTGGTTCCAAGGAAAATATTCTAGACCTGGTAGTGTCTGGGTTTAGGACGGATACACGTACCAGGCCTGCTTGTCTATCGGCGATGGTGGGGGATTCATGGCCATCGTGGGGGCACCCATTGCCAGATTAGGGTTGTATCCCATGGTGTAAGGAGTTTCACCAGGGATCATGTTGAATGGCATGCTTTGCCCAATCCCACCTAGGGATTTGTTGAAGCCACGAGATAGCTCCAAGGCTAGGTTTTAAACCTTCGCCAAAGTGTCCCGATTGCCCAGGGTGGTTGTTCTCCAAAGGAGAGTGGTAATGAAGGGGTCCATCGCATTGAGATAAGTCTGAATAGTCACTTCTACAGATAGGATGAAGGGACCCGTGCACCGCTTCAAGGTGTATTGGAATCGGTGATTGAATGCTGTGAGGGGTTCATTCAGTTCCTTCCTAATAGAAATGAACTAGCTATGGGACCACGCTGGGTCAATGTGTACGCGAAAGGTAGCCAGCAAGGCATCCTCCATGTCCTGCCAACTATTGATAGAGTTGGCAGGAAGGTTAAGGTACCAATTCAATTCATTCTGTCCCAAGGATAGAGGGAACATCTAGGTCACAATGTCTTGATGTTGGATCCGTTGTCAATTTATGCCATCCTTGTATGCCTGAAAATGCTCTTCTATAGTTTGTGAGCCTAAGTGCTCATATCGGGGACAAATATTTTTTGGGTGCGAATGTAAATTGTTGGCTGCACCCAAAAAAGTTCCCATTGGGGACCTGATATCTCCAAAATATGCAGCCATTAGGGGAGTTGGGTTTTGACTGGGTTGAGCACTAGTTCCCGGGATCATCTGAGGGACTTGGGTATTCTGTGGTATACTAGATCCCCAAACAATGGTGGCTGACGTAACTTTTGGGGTCCATTTCTTTCGAGCAGAAGGCTCGAGTTCAACAAACCTTCTGGGGTTGGGAGCTAATCTAAGGACTCTTTTGAATCTTGCTGGTGAGAATGATCCAATCCCACTGAAGGCTTGACTCCTAAAACTATGGCTTGGGGAACCCTCGGGCGGTGTGAAATCTGAATCCTCTGACGAGAATGAGTTCATGCCCTCCTTCTAGTGCCAGTTTTTATTGATGGGACTTTGTGACTGGATTTTCCAACAGAGGTAAGTTGTCATCGGGTACCGGGGTATCGGCCAACTTTGCCTGTAAAGGTTATCTAGGGAAATGAGATTCCTCAGACCTCGAATCATGTGATGGTCAGGTCTTGATAGTGCGGGATTCGGTTGGGAGATGTGACTATTTTTGTTTGAGGGAGATAGCTGGTTATCTTCAAGTGAGTGGGGTTTCCTACAAGCACACATTCATTTTACAAATAAACTTCAAAAGATATCACAGAGTTAGAGAGATTTTATCTACCTATAGTTATACTAAACATTCAAGACATCAACAATGCTCTAACACACTACACTAAATACCAAAGAAATATATAACCATGAGTTCATATTTTATCAGTAGAAAAGGAAAGGAAGTCATTAATCTACTTTAAGTATCAGAGCAAAGGACATGAAGAACACAAAGCATAAAATACCGTTAACCCAGAAGATAGAATGTCAACAACATCATTGAGAGAACTCTTCCTTCTTTATTAACATCTCTTCCAGTAAGCACTAGTGAGTGGTACAATGGTGGCTCCAAGGGAGCATTTAACTACTAAAAGCTTATAAACTATGGAGCATTGAGCTCTACAACTAAGAACTAAGAAAAACTAGAATGCTCTTAACTATGGACTGCAAAATCATTAATTTCGTCGACCCCTGGAATGAGGTCAGACTTATTATTTATACACATTACTTGACCTAAACCTAACCCTAACTTATTTTACACTTTACAATATAATACAATATCTGGTGGTCGGTACTACCTGCACCACGCTACAAAAGACCTCGAGATGGAAAAGGTCTGACATGTCAAAAGAATAAGACAATAAAAGTGGAGTGGAAGAATCAGCCTTGAGAAGAGAGCTAGGAAGAAAGAGAAGAAATATGATTCCCCCAAGGATCGAGGCTACATGCCTCATAAATGGGAGGGTGGCTCATTGTCTCCAATGTTCCAGGTGTAACATTGAAGCGGCGCCTCAGGAAGACCATCTGTCAGAAAACCTCTTGTTGAGCCAACGTGCCTTGTTGCGGTTACCCATATTCTGACAACCTTTATTAACTACCCTGAAAGTGACCGGTCAACCTTGGGAACTAGGACATGGGCCACTTAAAGAATACAAAAATGTAGGATCTGAAATTTTGGGATCTGGGAACTCACGTTCCAAAAGAATAAATGAATACAAAACACATCTTCCGCTGAACATCTTCAGAATCTGGAGGGCCCTATTACTCTTTATGATTTTTCCCAAGCTTCCAATACTTGGCCTATGCTTTCTTTGTCTATACTTCAAATACTATCCCACCGACTGTGGACAGCCTCCAATGCCTCCTCAACTTCTCTGGCCTAGTTTCGGAATTCATCCACCATCTTAATGGAATCGTGTGATCAGATCATTGTTTTAGACAACTTGGATAGCCTTCCCTAGTCAAAATCTCTAGCTGGTGAATACAGGGACTCCATCCGTTCATCAAACTTGCTGAGGACATAGTCCTCTAGGGTACATGTGTCAGTGGTGAAGGGATCAACTTGTGATACCCTGACCATGAATGCCTTAAACAAACCCAAGGGATATTGGGCTACTATTATCTTCTCTTTCAAGGTCTTGACTAGTTCCTTGCAAACCTCAATTTTGAGGGCAAGTCTGGAGTACTAGACCTCGAGGGAATCATATGATTCATCTCCCAAAATTCTGGACTCTGTGGCAAATTCTTTCCCGATGTTGCAGATCTCTTCTAATCTGATCTTCCATTTTTCATAATTTTCCAAATCTTGCTCCCATATATGAGAGGAGCCCCTTGCATGGCTGAGAATAGAATTGACCCTATAAAGGTCTAGGAGGGACACCACTATAAATTGTCTCATTGCGGTCACCTGCTCAGCGGCCCACCCATCCACTGCTTGTGCCTTCTTCTTCATTATCCGTAGATAATCCACGTCACCCTGTGCAAGTGGCAATCCAGAGGAAGGGGTTCCGGGGTGGACTTCTGCCAATGGTTGTATGAGTTATGTCAGAAGTGTGAGGATATTGGCATTTGTTTCTCTTTCCTCTTGCAACTTTTGGCCCTATTTGAGGTACCTGGCCTCTATTGCCTTGGTGGCTTCTTTTAGCAAGTCCAATTTGCCTTGCTTATCCCTCTTCCCCAATTCTACCTCTATTATGTTGTAGTCTCCAGGCCTTACGACTGTCACATCTGCATTTTTTGGGGGTGTTGCAATAATTGCAATGGATCTACCTATTGAGTTAGTCTGGAGAGTATGGACTACTCGCGCCTTCTTAGGCTTCTTAGCCTCTGTGTTTCGTGCCATCATTTCGGCCAACAAGAGTGGAGCGCTTGTGGCTACCATTGGGGCCTTCCTTTTCTTGGATTCCACCAGCCATTGGGGTAGCTGGGGCAGCTTCATTATCAAGATCTGTTCATCAAGATTCCTTTCAGAATCCAGTGGTGCGTTCCCGAAATGCACATTATCTTTGAGCTCTTTATCTGCCTCTCCTTCCGGTTCCTTCTATTCTTGTTCCTTTTCTGTTTCCTGTTCTTCGAAACCCTCGACATTTTCTGCCATACTAGCGTCTTTTATTGCACTATCCGGAGCCTTCTCTTTGGCCTCAATCTCTTCTATATTTTCAGGGACTTTGTCCCTTCTGTTGCTAGTTGTTTCTTCCTTTTCTTTATTCGGGACCTCCTAGTCTATTTGTTGTTGCTGCTCCTGGGCCTCATTGGCCTCATCTGTTAGGACATTTTCCTCCATCAGAACATCCTCTGGAGGTGGGTGAGGTCTCTGGCCAAAATTTAGCAAGGCGGCCACCGTTACTACCTCACCGAAAGTGCTCCGAGGCACATGGTCACCCGGAGTTACCAAAGGCATTTGAAGTGTGATGGTTAGAGGTACAATTTTTCCCTCGGTTTTGAGTTCTTTGAACATCAATTGCTCATTTGTGGGCTGCCTTGGTATGTTCTCAGTCCCCTGGACCGGTATTCTTTCCTACTCAGGCTCTGCTGGTACTTCTTCCTGAGCCTCCTACTTTGATGTATCCTTCTCTTCTGGGATTTATTTCTCTATGGGGACCTCTTCTTTGTCCTAAGCTGATATCTCCTCCACCACATGACTTATACCATGCTAAATCTCTAAGAGCTCCTCCACTGAGAAGGTGTCATCAAAATCATTGTGCGGGGGCGAGGAGTCTGAGATATCTTTGAGTTTGGGAGAGTTTGAACTTACATCCATTGGGGGCATCTCTGGCATGCTGAGGGTGGCAGTTGCACTTGGTGTAGGTGTCACCTTCTTTTTCTTCCTTATAAGTGAAGCCCCGATATCCAAAATGCTAGTGGACTCCGCCTCAGCGAAAGTCTATCTGGTCATCATAGCTGCCAACGAGGAGGATCCCACTGGGTGAGCAGATGCCATTGGAGTTATAGGGAGACTGACAGATACTTGCATGCTTAGTTGCTGACTAGTCAGCTTTACCGACTCCATTTGTTGATGCAGGTGGGCCATTAGAAGTGTAGGAACCTGGGGAGGTGCCTTGGGAATCGAGGCACCCTCTTTACCTTTCCCCTTACTCATGCTTGCTTCAGCGGCCGCGACAGACAAAGAAGGTCCTACGCTGGCTGAATATGGGATGGTCTTCTTGATCGTCGATTTCTTTCAGGTGCTTTTGGGACACACCTGGGTGAAGTACTGGTGACTTGCCTCCAAAATGGGGCAGGTTACCCCTTCAATTGTTAGGTCCTCCGAGATGGCCTAGTCCACCGGAGGAAGATCCAATTTGTCCAGCCCTTGTCCTTTGTATGTTGGATCCTCCAATGGCTCGTCATCCTTAAATCCCTTCAGGAAGGTCTGAAGGTCCAGTTCTTTCATGAGCCCCTTTATCATCCTTGTATTTTGTCAGGCCCGAAGATCAAAACTGTCCTGGCAGTCTGCCCAAAAGTCTTCAATATCCACTTCATGCGGCTCAGACACCCGAGGTAGTGCTGTAGCAACCTTTCCATAGGGATCATAATTTTTCTAGGCATGGTTGAATTCTACCAGCCTCAAGCTTTTCAATTCATTGTCTGCCTCCCGGGCTGCGGTGAGGCTGCATGTGTAATTTCCATAAGAGAAAGGGAATGGGACATTAACAACCTTCTTCAATGTGAAGAAGGCGTGCAAGTCCATCATCTGCCTGCAAAACTCTAAGAGAATAATTATATCCTTGCAATATCGGGGAAGAAGATAGGGCTTCCCATTGAAGCCTGTCACCCTAATGTAGGTGTGGTGCCAGAACTGAATAAAATATTGGTTGTAGGAGCTGACCAGAGTCATTGCCGCCTGTGAGAGGTGGTACCTAGAACCTCAAGTAAGTGTTAACATGTTGTTGTAAATAAAAGCATTGTTTACCCGACAAAAATTTTGGAAACTGAGTTCCCATTGTAACTAGGGATAATGATCCCATGGTGTGACTTGCCCTAGCCCATTTCCAAGCTCTCTGAATATGCCCAAACCTAGAAAAGCCAGTCTTTGTTGTGCTAATGCCCATAGTACATATGAATTCATATAAAACTAAGAGGTCTAGGCGATGGTCCTCATCTATGTATCCACATGGTTGGCTATGATAGCTGCCCAGTTGAAGGTCCTATTGTGTGTGGTGATGCAGTATAAAAAATAATATATCCACGCCAAGAATTCCTGGGTGTGGGGCCATCTGAAGATCCTGCATAAAAATATGATGCCCGCTTGAATGGGCTCCTTGAAATCCCCGTAGGGAATTTCCAACTTCATACTCTTGTGGTCTCGCTTTGGAGACTTCAACCACTGACTATTGAGGTGTTGCTGGGAAATGACTTCGGCCTCGCTGAATTCCTTTAGTGAGTCGACCCAGGTGATGAAAGTGGATCTTTTGAACTGAGGAATCCCCAACCTAGAATCAAAGGTTGGGGCATCCAAGGTGATGATTGTGGCGGGGTATTATAGCGGTTGGGGATCTGGAAGTAGAACTGTGCGAGTAGGCGAATTGTATAGTACTGCCAGTTGCTTTATTAATTCTGGTGACTATACCAAACATGGAAATTTTTCCACCTTTATGATGCTAGAGGTGGCCAAGCAAGTGGCTACCTTGTCCCCTTCGGCTTTTAACCTGTAAATGGTCTGGATCAGACCCTGCAATTTGGCCTAAGTTCTGGGGTCTATATCTATTATTTCCTGGAGTTTGGAGTCCACCTTGGACCCCGCAATAGCTCCCTCCTTTGGATATTTGGAGGTTAAAGGCATCTTTGCTAACATTTTCTCCATTTTGGACTTTGTAGCTGCCCGGGTGGAAGTGGTAGGTAGTTTCAGACTATCAGGAGGGGAAATAACGTTAGACATCTTTAATCAATTTATCTGCAACCTGCAAGACCAGAAAATCGTCAGGACATATATAAAAATAATTTACAACTCCAAGATATTCTTCACCAACCTGCACCTGTCAAAAAAGTGTTAGTATATACATCAAAATTTCTGGGGTATCTTAGAATGAACATGACTTAGCATTCCAAAGCGTGTTAACAAGGTGGCAAGATGAAGCAAAAGACAAGCTCCTGCTGGAGGTCCGGAGTCTGGACAACTAGTCATTGCTAATGTGATTGATGGGAAACCTAATTCGGCTAATGTGGGTTGGTACGTGATCACATGGTAGGTGCTGTAAAGGCATTGAAAGAATTAATTGAGACAAGTGGGCTGACACAGGGAAAAAATGAATGCCAGATTAGACATATTTGAATGTTCACTCATGGGAAATTAATCCTGCCATCAATGCAACGAGATAGAGGAGAGAGAAAGCTGCCATGGCTTGAACTAGCAAGGTGTTGAGTTCGAACCATGGTGACTCCATCTCAACGAGCTCGGTCGCATGGGGTGAAAACATGGGATTGAGCACGAGGAATTTGCGAGTTTGGAAGGATATACAGAGTATATACATGCATAAAATTACAGAGGGCCGAGGGCCAAAATGGATATACATAAAATATATAGAAATATACATCACTTACAAAGGTATAAACAATATTACCACAGAAGCTACCCTAAAACAATATACAAAATTCACACTAATTTATAGCTATGAAGAGGGCGAACAACCCTCTGGCAGAGCCAACCCACCAATGGGTGGCAAACTAGAAACAGAAAACCGAAACACAAGCCAGAACAAAACAAAACCCAAAACTAAAAGCACACAAATGAAAGAAATAACCAGAAGGCCTACCTATAAATCTGAAGAATGGCAAGGAGAGAAGGCACTAGGACCACCCTGCAACAGCTCCAACCTTCAGCAATCACTAACAGCCACCGAAAATCAACTTGTAATTATCCACTAAGCTCAGAGTAATTCGCACTTAATCGCACTCAAATCACCAAGGAATCACTCTGAAATCTCTAAGTGTTTTAGTCACGGTAACTATGAAAGTGACATGTAATTTCTATTTATACCCAAGGTAAAAATCAAGTTACCCTTCTCTCCACAAACTCTGGAATAGGCAGACCTCCGGACTCCGGGCCCAGGGATTCTGCGCGACCATACCCTCTTACGAGAAGAAGACATAATGATGGAGAATTTTGGAGTCCCGAATCCAGCTCTGAAAAAGAAACAACCAACTTTGGGACTGTGTCCGGGAGACACAAAAGACAAAAGAAAAAGAAAACAAACCTCACGGGAAGGAAAACCCGGAGGAGAAACAAGAGAAAAACAATGAAAACAAGGCAACAGCCAAAGCGAAAAAGGGGACCCAACATTTTGCACACAAAATGTAGGGATGGGTATGCAGGGCATAACAAGTAGATCATTACATGTTTGGTGTCTATCTTAGCCATTTTTTATATTTACATTTTCTTACTTTTTGGTTAATTATATACACAATTCTTTATTTTTCAAAAACACAAAATTGATCTAAAGGAGGGAGCTATAGTTTCACAACAACAATGAGAGAGGAATCAGTTACCTATTCACTCAACAAAGAGGTTATTTCAATAGGAGCAACATTTTGACTTCAGTTTAAAAGAAATGGTAGAAGCTACTAACAATTTTCATGAAAATGAGAAGCTTGGACAAGGTGGTTTTGGAACCGTATACAAGGTGAACCTCTATTCCCTAAAAGACATAGTGTTTCCCTGGATTAGGAAAAAAATTTAAACAGACATAGAGATGTCTTATTTTGTTTTTATCTTTCAGGGAAGAACAAAAGATGGAAAGGAAATAGTAGTGAAAAACTGTCTGCGAAGTCAACACAGGGTAATGAATAATTTATGAACGAAGTGAATCTTGTGGCCAATGTTCAGCATCAAAGTCTTGTGAAACTGTTGGGATGTTGCGCTGAGGGAGATAAAAGTTTGATTGTTTATGAGTATTTGCCCAACAAGAGCCTTGACACCTTCATCTTCGGTAAGTTACACTTGTTTTCATGATCATTCCCTTTCTCATCAAGATTTTTATTATTCTAACATTGTTTGAAAGGCATGATAGTCTAAGAATTGGGATTGCAGATCCAAAAAATTTTAGACATTATCCTTGGGATTGTTAGTAATAATTGAGAGGGGGTGAATCAGTGGCCTCAAAAATTTATCCTTCACACTTTAACCACTAATCAATAAACCTTAGATTATTATGTTCCTACAAGATGGATGCCATGAAATACTAATAATGATTTAACTGTGTGTTAGTTTTCCTTATTTGTCCTTATTCTCCTTGATTACCGATAAGCAGTATAACTATTTATCAAAACTCAGTAAATAAGTAGAGTATACCGATCAACCCAATGTTAACTATGTCAGATAGAAAACAATAAAGAAATGAATTATACACACATAACACATGAATTTTTAACGTGGAAACCCTATTAAGGGAAAAACTACTGGGACCGGTACCCCAAATTTTCACTCTTCTAAAGTGAGCCCTGCTAGGAGCCAACCTTATTAAAGGTTACAAACACTGTTAAGTGCGACCTTGTTAGAGAATTTTATACATAGAGGTTGTCACTTAGTATCGGGCATCTATTGCTACCATCCTTGAATCAGCCTCCTTCTTAAACTATCAATAGGTATCGGGCAAGTCCAAGCTACTTTTATGAATCAACCTTTTTGGCACTCCTTGGGATGTACCTCAATATATAGAAGACTCTTAAGTCCTACTTTGTTAAGAGACTTGATGCTTCAATGGTTAAACTGAAACACTATGACCTATTCATGATGCAACTTTGAATTACATATTTTCATATCTATTTAAGTACAGTACCTCTCTGATCAATGTATCAATTCAATTCTTTGTGCTCCACACTTTCTGCTCTGTGATGTTGTGCTTCACTATTCGTTGGTGTCTGCAGAATTCTTTAGCTCTCCTTCAGCTTGATTGATTAGGACTGTATGAAGATATTTTTCATCAATTTATTTTCAACATCCTCTTTCTATTTAACCCCCTTAATCCCATTCGTAAATGAATTAATCTTGTCTCTTATATAGACATGATATTCACTGTTTCTTGATTCTTGATTCTTGAATCTTGGTGTGAGAAACAATCCAGCCAATTTGATTTAAAGCATAACTCCTGATTTATCTCGTAGTTATCTTCTTGCCAACTGTGCAAATCTTCTTTAAATCAAGCACTTAATTATGGTCGAATAAAACAAAGAAAATAACTAGTTAAGTCTATCTTTAGCTCTTGCCAGCTAGATATTTTGTCATTTTATGAACTCTATGTTCTATCGGTCAACTCTATAGTTAGTCGTCGGTGACAACTAACAGTTCTATCGGTGTGACTCTAGTTAGCTTCAGGATCTCCGTCCATCGGGCATCATTGGATTTTTACTCGTCGAGCATCCTGTGGTTTTTCTTTGTTAGGAAAAACTGTCTTCGGCTCGTCGAGTATCATTGTGACTTTTCTTATTTTCCTTTACCGATGGTGTGTACTCCGTCGGTGTTGTCTATCACTTAGTGAATACTTGACTTTTATGCATTGCTGAAAGCATAACCTTTGTTCCATTGATTCTCTGAAGTCTTTGGCATTATGTACATGACTATACAGATGATATCAAGTTGAAATCAATGAAAATACAAACCATTAACTAATTTAATGCCTTGCATTATCTTCAACTTAACATTATCAAATATTCAATCAGTTACATGTCATCAGGGATTGCCTACGGGCTTCATTATATTCACGATGATTCGTCGATGAAAATTATTCACAGAGATATTAAACCAAACAATATTTACTAGTGGGATTGGCCTCCATACAACAAGGTAATTGTATGCACCCTAAAATGGTTGCCTAGACTTTGGGCCCCATTTCTCAATTTATCAAATCCCTGAATCAATATTTTCAAATATCAACAATATCAATTATATCAATTTCCTTGATCAAATCTTAATCAATTCAATATTTCCTAAGGTTTGAGTCTTATTTAATTTAAAAGAGAAAAAATAAAAATAAAAATCTTATTTAATTAAGAGAACATGCTCTCTTTTAATTAATTAAAAATATCTTTTAATTAAATAATAAAATCACTTTATCCTAAGCCTTTATTTAATTAAAAGGAATTTCCTCTTTTATTTAAATAAAAAAATCCCCACTTTTCTTCTTATCCTATGTTGCACAAATAAAGCATTATTCTTATTTTATAAAAAGGGAAAAAACACTTTTTGTCTTATGTGGGACACAAAAGTCAACTCCTATTTTCCTATTGGAAGATATTTGTGCACAAGGATCAAACTTCCATTTTTCTCCACCCTTGATTAAGACTTTTGTCTCTTAATTTCAATGGTCCATTTCATCTCATTTCTTATAAAAGGAGAGCTCTCTCCTTTATTTTCATATCTTAGGTTTTTGATGCTAATGTTATGCTGCAGGTTTTCTAGGTCACTTTAGAGCTTTTTGAAGATTTGGAGCATTCTTGACTTTTGCATCTACATGTCATCATAGTTTCATTTCTTGCATTATCATGACATTCTTAGCTTAGATTTTCTTTATTCTTTAGATTAATTCATCTAGCTTAACTTGGAGGCTTTGTAATACTTATTCTTTCATTTTCATAGCTTAGCTTGCATATTCATCTTAATCTAGCTTGCATTGCATTTCATTCATGATTCTTGAGGATAGTGGCATTCTTTCCCTTGTCTTTATTGAATCTCCCATTGCATGGTTTACTAGTAAGGTTATAGGTTTAATAGCTCTAGCTGAGAGCATTCTAAAAACCCTTGCACTCCATGCCTAGGGAGCTATGGATCAATTTTTGAGACCTCATTCTTGAGTGTTCCTGAATGTAATAATTCATAGAAGTGTGACAACATTTAAGCACACATTTTTGGCGCCCATCGTGGGGCATGATGCTCCTGATTTTCCTTCATTTTATTCAAATCTTAGATTTTCTAATCTTTACATGGTTATTTTATTAAAGTTTTTCAAACCTAACCCTTGTGCATATTTGTTTGGAGATGAAAACCCTATATTTTCAATGATTTGATCATATCTCCCAAACGGCTTGGATTTTTGGTCTAAAATATTTTTTGCAGGTTCGTGACATATCAGAGAAGCTTCAGTAACAAATTTAGATTTTTCGAAGGTAATTTGTATTTTTTATGATTTTTTCTTTGTTTTTCATAAAAAATTGATTTTGGGCGCATATCAGCATATTTTTCAGAAATTTTTACATTTCTAGAAAGGTATTGAAATTATACAGGGGGTCCATTCATTATGTTTTTAATTTAGAAGTCATGTCATAGCTCATTTGGTTGATTTATAAAAACTGGTCTATTTTGGGAAAGTGGCTCTCTAGGACACAAATGAAAAGATTTTTTTAAAATCTGACATTTTTAAAAATCTCTCTATTTTTTAATAGGGGTCTCTTTTTTGTATTTAGGGTTTGGGATCTGAATTCATAGCAAACAAATCAGATCTTGTTGACTAGGTCAAAATTAAAAATTAAAAAAAGGGCATTTAATGATTACCTTGCACTTATTTTTCACATGGTTCAATGCATAATGTGAGTTGTCATTTAGATTATTTGCTGGTTATTATTTCTCTTAATAATTAATTTTTAGATCTAACCCTAAGGTTTGCATAAGTTGAATATACATTGCATATCTTGTTTGCTTGTCTTGTTCATTTGAACGTTCATGGCTTGCTTTCGTGCAAAATGCTTAAAACAAACAAAAAAAAGGTAAAATCTACTAAGCGTGTTGCGTTGGATTTGAGGTATTTTGTCACATCTCTACAATATTTAGATTTTAGAACTAAAAATAAACCTCTCATGTGTTTGGCTTGAGTGTTTACATGCTTTCATAGAACATATTTCAATTGATGCTCTTAATGGGAAATGAATGGACATAGATTTGCTTTCATACAAGTTTGTGTAAGTGAAT